>JAYXIM010004437.1:0-18834 GCA_037575425.1 Anastrepha fraterculus | reverse complement strand
GCTTCAGCACTTATATCATAAATGTCGAGCTCAATTTCATTTTTCAATTTCAATTTTTGAATTACCTCCAAACAGCTGGCGTGGGTTCGGTTAGGTTAGGTAAGCCAGGTTGCTTGTCTAAGACAAGACATTCAGTGGGTCTAAGGCGCATTGTGATACCAGCATTTTATTTCCATCCCCCAACTAAGTTGCTAAAGCCACTTAGATCTTTCTAAGGAGGTAACTAATCCCTCCAGTGAGACATTTTGCAAATTTCCCAGGCCTTCATAGAAGGGTTCTTTGAAGTGCAGGTCTTTGAAGTACACGACATGCACAGAGGCGGTCTTGTACCGACTCAATTTCCTCTTCATCTTCACAACTCCTGCAGAAATCATTGTGGCTAGGGTATCAGTAGTGCAGTGACCCGTTATAACACCTGTGGGTAAGCTGACAGTTCAGCTGTGGAATCCAAACAGATATTTTGTCCTTCAGTTTTGGCCAGAGCGCTTTGGAGCTCTGCAGTTAGTAGTCAGAGACCACCTTCTATTGGTTTCCGCCATTAGTCTCATGTCAATCGCAGTGTACAGTTCGTTTAGAGGAATGTTTATGCTCTCTACCACTCGCTGAAGGTCAAGCTCAGAGCCCTTTCTTGCACACTCATCTGCTCTTTGATTTCCCTCCACTCCAGAGATTCTGAGGGCCCAACAAAATGTGCTGTTGTGGTGTTGGATAAGCGACAGCGACTTCCTGCATTATTTAACACATCTTGAATTGATGCGTCCTAAGGTTAGTGTCTTGATCGCTGCTTGGCAATCAACGAAAATGGCAAGATATGCCGGTGGTAAAGCCAATAATCTTATCGTTTTTGCTGCTTTGTCTATAGCATAGATCTCAGCGTGGAAGATGCTACACCAGTTTGGGAGTCTAAAGCAGCAACTTATTGTTCCGAGTACACTCCCGATCCAGAGCCATTGTCCATCTTTGAGCCTCAATATAAATAAGGTGGCCACTATCATTTGATTTCACTCTGGTGTGCCAATATCCTCTCTGTCGGGTATTCGTATTTTATATTCTTTATTCAGATCTATTTCGGGAAGCAGATAGTCTGTTTTCGATGCGTCTTGCAAGTGCTGCTCCACGAAAAACAGTACAATCGGGTCCCAACCCCGCTTCTAGGCGGTCAATTGGCAACACAGTTTCGGCTGATTACTCGATTTTTATATAGATTGGCTATTTTTAATAATTTCCAACTTGAATTTCTTCTAATTTCTTCAAGCAAAAGCAAGCCAGCTTGTAAATACAAACTTAATCTCTCGCACATTAAATGGCAGTTAAAATGTCAAAGCTAAACAAAAATTAAAAGGTTCATCCTGTAACTTTAAAAGCAAACCTTTAAAGCTAACAAAAGATTGCGAAAAGTTCCTGAGAAAGCGCGGGAAAGAAAAAAGCAATAGGGGTATTCACACCCGTTGCGTTCTCTTTGAAGTGATACGCGATTTTTTTTTAACTTGGAAGATTACTTTTGGCTTATTTCCGTTATAGTGGCAAGTGATGCTTTCCAATAGCTGATTTGTAGCCAATTTCGCCCAACCCAATTTTTTTTCCTCTGTCAGTGAATAAAGCTATAAAGCAATTAGTCAAAAACTCTATCCATTTAATTGAGACTCGGCAGTGTTCGCCTGAGCGCTGAAAAGATAGAGCTCTATTTTCTTCATGTGCTGTTTCGAAAACCCTTTGATCCCAGCACAATAGACGGAGGATTAAGAAAGTCCTTGGGACTCCACGCCATTCAGTTTTTAAACTCTTAGCTGTGTTTACCGCCCATTGGACGATCGGCTCAGAAGTGGAAGCTAGGTTTAGCATTTAAGCCTCATTACAGAAGCTGTGGGGGTCCTTTCAGAAGGAGACTGTTGAACACTTTCTCTGTAAATGTCCGGTTCAACAGCTAGACGATTAAGGTCACTGGGTGCTCCTTTCTGCGACAGCGTGGGGTAGTGCGCCAACCCAAATCACAACAATCTTCTTTGGTTGACTGCAGATATCTGCCTGTTAGAAGTTTCATAATAGCATCAAAACGGCAGTTTAGTGCTACCTGGAGCGCGCCAGAGGTGTATTTCAGCCATTTCACCTACCTCCCTACTTCTGAATCGCATTTGACTAGATGCCGTTTCGTAAATAGTAAATCCTAGTAGAACTGCTTTTAAGAAGGGGACTAATTTTAAAGGTACGCACGATTTTTCACAGAACAAATACTTACGAAAAAAATGTCACGGCATCACTACTTGGTTCTCAACAATTTGACAAAATCGGTTAACTCACTTCGGCTCACTCCAGCAATGCTGCTACGCAGAAGCTTACGCTCAAATCTAAATAAAGCTATCGAACTCTCATATCGATAGCTCGTCATGAGCCAATCCTCTCAACATATGAACTCTGGCATTTATTGCTCTCCTTGAGAAATAATTGTGTAGCGTCCACTAGCAATGCATTGACTGACACAAATATGAAGATATGAACGATTGCCTGCGTAGATGTGGAGCTAAAGCGTTGCGATTATTTGTTAACTACGATTAGTTAATTAAATTTTTTTTACTTAAATATTTATTAAATTGTTCATTAAATTATTTATTAGTCTAATTACAAACTGTTAGTAAAACGAAATGAATGTAAGAGAAAGCAAACAAATTCATATACTAAATGATATTAAAAAATTAGTGAAAATTATACATATAGACAAAGCTAAAAATAATTTCAATTTAAAATGAAAATCTCATCGATTCAATAGTATGTCGTGCAAAGAACAAACAAAAATATATTTATAAATCTTGTAAATAAAAACCGAAAAAAGCTTGGCGTAATTACAAAAAACAAAATACATATTAATAAAAAATTAAAAAAATATAATTAATTTAAATAAAAATAAAATCGTCTCAATCAAAAAAAAAAAACTTTGTATATTTTATTAAATTTTTTGTTGCATATTTCTTAGGTTGAATTTAATCGGAAAACTTTGCGGGAATTCAACTCATTTGATCATTTGAATGGGCAATAATCGATATACCAGGTGTGTGTAGCTGCAACAAATAATACTGTACCTATGTGAGTCGCAAATACAGGGTGCGCCATTTACACTTTCGGTGTTTTAACTCTGATAAGGCACTGTTGGTTCTAAGGGGTGGTTAAATTTCAAGGGCCAATGTTGAATGTGAACCACACCTAAACGTCAACGACACCGTTGGACTTCTTTCTTTGGGGTTATTTGAAAGAAAAGGTGTACATCGATAAGCCAGCAACAATTCAAGAGCTAAAGGATGAGATTATTCGGCACTTTACGGCATGGAACCTCAATTATGCCTCAGCGTCATCGAAAATTTGGACCATCGGATGGAGGTGTGCCGCCGAGGCCCTAGCGGCCATTAGGCCGATATTTTGTTCCATACGTAATTGAGCCATCCAAATATACTTCATAATAAAGAGAAATGGCAATAATTTCTTAAGGGGTTAGGGGTAGTCAGAGGCCCGAAAAAATGATGATTTTCACGAATTTTTTTTTGCTACTTAATTAATTTATTTAACAAAAATAAAAACATAGCATAAAAACATCATGTTTTAACTTGACTTCACCAAAATTTCAAAAAAAAAAATTAATAATTGCAAAAGTTATCGCTGTTTGTGTGAAGCCCGTTTCTCCAGAAGTCCCTTGCGGTGAACATCACAAGTCCTTGCAGATTCATCTAAAACCAATCGGACAAGAAAAATTAGTTTTATTAATAGATAATCTTGTGCCTGATCGAAGCTTTTTTTTTTTTTTCAAAATGAACAAAATGGCGGCCTCAGAAAATTTTTTCCTGATTTTAGAGAAAAAAACCAACAGTTAATTGTTAAAAAAAAATCGAAATTTTTGAAAAAAAAAAAAATCCTTCGATCAGGCACAAGTTTTTTATGTTTTTCAAAAGCTGTATAAATTTTATTGAAATCTACGTAGCGGTTTTTAAGTTACAGTGTTCACCAGTTTGAAAAACATAGTTTTGAGAAAAACGCATTTAAAGTTTTGCTATCGGCTCCGAAGCGGCCGAGCGCCCTTTGTTAATTGTTGAATAACTTGAAAAGTATTTGTCGGATTCACTTCAAATTTTTACACAATATTTTTAAAACATTATACTTTAAGAAAATGCAAAAAAACAAAAATCAATTTTTTGAAAATTCTGACTACCCCTAACCCCTTAAAAAAATTGTATTTTATTCAAAATCAACACCACTTGAAACTTAACCACCCTTTATAAGCAAGCGCCGTCTTTTAAAAACACCTCTATAAGGATCGCCTTTAAAATTGCTTCATGGCAAAGTCGCGCTCTTTTTCCATTCAATCTGCTCAAAGTTGTGCAAGGTGAAGTCCAAAATAAACAAGACTGAGCTGAAGTAGGAACGATACGAGCTTTGTTCTAGTAACTGCGAGTTTATTTATGAAAAATATACCCCTCTGGCCTCGATACACTGTTTTACGTGATCGAAAAGCTTTTCGAAAGAGTGTTTCAGGTTATTGACCGGAATGTCCTTCAGCATGTCGGTACACGCCTTTTGGATGAACTCTACGGTCGCAAAAAGTTTTCCTTTCATGGCCAAATACAATTTTCCGAATAGGTAGAAGTCACAGGGAGCCATAACAGGCGAATGCGGTGCATCATTAATGGTTAAAATATGATTTCTAGTCAAAAAATCAATCACAATCGATCGACAATGGATCGATGAGATGGTGCATTATCACGCAATAAACGCCAGCTTCCTTTTTCGCGGTATACAGAGCGAGTTCGACGAATGCGATGCAACAAACGCTTCAAAACGCCAAGATAGAAAATTGCGTTGACGGTTTGGCGCGTTAGCACGAACTGCTTGTGGACAATTCCCTTGGAATCGAAAAAACAAATGAGCGTCGACTGGATTTTTCACTTCTTCAAACGCAATTTTTTGGGTAGTGACTCGTCTGGGGCCATCCATTCGGCACTTGGACGCTTAGTTTGAAGTTTATGTTGGAAACACCACGTTTCATCACCAGTTACAATATTGTAAAGGAAATTCTCGCCTTTTCTCGCCTCTTTAATGAGGTCTTTCGAATGTTGAATTCTGAGTTACTTTTGGCCCTCAGTTAACTTGTGTTGAATAAAACATACACAGACCTTTCGTAAGTCCAAATGATCAGCTCAAATGCAATAAATCGATGTTTTGGAGATATTCAACTCTGATTCCATGAATTTCAACAATGATTTCGGTTCATTTTTGATAAAATTACGAACGATTTCTATGATGTTTTCCGTGATTACTGATTTTGGGTGGCCCTTATGTTCATTGTCATTTATGTCCTCACAGCCAACTCTGAAACGTGTAAACATCTCATAAACTCTGGCACGAGATAGACAATCATCGCCATACACTTTTTTCATCAATTCAAATGTTTTGGTAAACGTTTTACCGATTTTAAAACAAAATGCGATATTAGCTCTTTGTTCGAAACTCATTTTTGTACCGGTGACGCAAAGCTACTGAATTTAGACGCAATAACTTCGCTTCCATTGAACCGAATGTCACTAAACTTTCACTGGAAGTCAGCCCTTGGGGGAACCTGTAATCCCTATAGGGCGCGTCCCCAGGTGGTGGATAGGGGAACGCCTCCCAGATATGGAAGGTAGGAGAGTAGGTCTCCCGCGAACCACACAGGTCGAAGACGTAAACTTCGTTAAAAGAACTCCCTCAACCCAAGGTGTAACGCGACCCGTGCCTACTGGGTGGGTTTGGCAGCCGGGGGATAAAACAAGGCTGTCTTTTAACGGAGCCCTCCTGACACCAGGCCGCCTCAGGTTGTAACGGTGGCCTTACCATGGTATGGGGCGCTGCCATGGCGGACCGTTTATTTCCCCTATATCCTCATTGGTCACCGCACATGGCGACATGTGCAGCCTTCTGGAAGGGCAGGTGACCGTACGAAACAGAATGAACAAACAAAATAAACAAAAAATTTCGGATAAGGTTACAAAGAAGACGGACAAACGGACGGACACAGACCCAAAAGGAACGGATAAACGGACGCACCCATTGACACAACAGATGGACAAATGGACAACTCGGACCGACACCAACGAACTGAGGAAGTTGGGAACTTCCTCAGAGGACGAACTCTTGGCCTCCAGCCAAGAGACGGTTGATGGCAAAGCTGTGGGCCACAGCACGCCATCAACCACTAATCAACCATCCACATCCGCTGATGCCAAGGGGCAAAAGCGTCAAAACGTTAAAAAAGGCCCGTCCAGGTATAAGCTTTACCAGAGGTCTCTGACTATTCTCGGAAGAATAAATAAAAATGAGGTTGAAGGTAAAACTCATCCAAAGGACGCGGCCGATAAGGCAAGGTGCCAAAAGGTGGTCGATGAGTACCTGGCGTTCCAGGCCACCCAGAAGGCAGAAGCCGTGAAACGCAATCGTTCGCAGGACGAAAGCGACAAACCAACAAAGAAGCACAAAGTGGCGGTTCACACTGCTTCAATACCAAAACCAACCAAACGCTCATTTAATGAGGTGGCACGGGATCACCTGCAAATGGCGTTGGTTGATGAAATAACGAACCGCGGTAAACCTGCATCGGTTAAGTGGTCCGAAATCGAGGCACGGCTGTCCCGCATTGTCGTCGATCATGTCATGGCAAACCCGGAGGGTCATGTGCCAGGATTTGATTCAATGGAGGTGGTCCGCGGATACAGGGTGATCAAGTGCGATGATCAACTCTCCCTTAACTTCCTGCAAACAGTTGTGGGCAAGATCCAGAACGACTGGGAAGGTTTGAGGCTCAAACTAATCCCGGCCAGCGAAATCCCTCGACGGCCGAGGGCTCGCATTTGGATCCCGAACATGGAATTCGAAGCCAAGCAACTTATTCCATACTTGCAGGCACACAACCGCACTGTTCCGATGGGTGACTGGAGCATCATCAAAGCGGAGGCTCCGCAAAAGAACAGTGTGTCCTTCCTTCTCCAAATATCGGAGGAGAGTATCGAGCCACTGGGGAAAGTGGACAATAAACTTCGGTTCGGCGTCAGGAAAACGCAACTGAAGATATTCCGATCTGCTAATCCGGAGGATGAACAGGACGAGGTTGACGGCGCCAACGAGTTGCTTACAGGCATGCAACTTGACGACGCCGCGTCTACCGAAAACGATGGCGCCAATGAGCAGCACCCGGGAGTGCAGCTTAGCGACGCCGTCAAATTGTAAAGCGACCAGCAGCATGGGTCTCAAGGTTGTCCAAATAAACCTGCAGCACTCGCGGACTGCAACGGACAACCTAACCGTTCTCCTGTCGGAGGAGGATGTCGACATCGCTTTAATCCAGGAGCCCTGGGTGCGGAGCACCGAGGTGAAGGGGTTCACTGGGAACAACCACAACCTTTTCTACAAACGGACTGAAGGTAACCCCAGATCTTGTATTGTAGCTAAGAAACATTTGAACATATTTTTAATCCCATCATATTGTTCACAGGATGTGACGGCTGTGGAGGTAGAAGCCGCTGACGGTGTCGGCATCATACTGGCTTCCATCTACATGGCACATGATCGGCCAGCACCACCCGAGGAGGCTCGTCGGCTGGTGTGTGAAGCCAGAAACAAGAACCTGCTGCTCGGATGCGATGCCAACGCGAGGCATGCGCTGTGGGGAAGTTCCGAGACAAACGACCGAGGTGAGTCTTTATATAATTTTATTATTAATACTAACTTATCGGTATGTAACAGGGGTAACACTCCCACTTTCACCTTTCCTAGTACGGAGTACTTCAGAGGATGGGAGGAAGTGATTGATGTTACTCTACTGTCTGAAAATAGCTTAGTAAGGGTAGATAATTGGAGGGTATCCAATAAAAGGTCCTTTTCTGATCATAGTTGGATCCTCTACGATTTGGATCTTAAGGTAGATCCACCCCTACCGTATCGAAATCCTTTAAGAACCAACTGGAAGAGGTTCAAAAATGCAGTAAACAAGAGGATAGGAGGGACTCCTATCCCTCAAATCACTCTCACGGAAAGCCTTGAGAGTAGGGTCATAACACTGGAAAAGGCATTTAGTAGGGCCTACAAAACGTCCTGCCCCATAAAATTTAGCAAAAAAACTCACCCTCCTTGGTGGAGCAGTGAGCTCTTAAAACTAAGGGAAAAATCTAGATCAACGTTTAACCTCAGCTACTCGACGGGAAATTGGGAATTGTATAGAGAAAGTCGGAGACAGTACAAGAAGGCAATCAGGGCCGCCAAAAAAGAGAGCTGGAGGGAATTTTGTTCGTCAATCGAATCCACTAGGGATTCTGCTAGGCTTAGCCGGGTTCTTTCCAAAGACCACTCTATGGCTTCTTGGGTCAAGAAACCTGATGGAACTTGGACTGCTACAACAGAAGAATCGCTAGAGCTTCTGCTAAACACGCATTTTCCGGGATGCAGCCCTTACGAAAGGGAGAGGGAACACATTAGGCGGAGCCAATATAATCCACAGCATCTTGCAAATGAAATCATTACGAAAGAAAAAGTTGCATGGGCAATCAAATCTTTCTCACCCTTTAAATCTCCGGGGCCAGATGGGATCATTCCAAAGATGTTACAGGAAACCTTGGACTGTATCCTACTATGGCTAGAGGAAATTTTTAAAGCGTGTTTAAACTTAGGCCATATTCCAGACAGCTGGAAACTAGTCAAGGTCGTCTTCATACCAAAAGTAGGTAGAAGAGGACATGAATCAGCGAAAGACTTCAGGCCAATCAGTCTTTCGTCTTTCCTGTTAAAAACTTTTGAAAGACTTTTGGATACGCACCTCAGAAGCTCTTTGGAGAGCTCTGGTATATCAACTGCACAACACGCATACCTTAAAGGCAAATCTACGGAGACGGCGCTTCACGAGGTTATCGGAACAATAGAGGGCTCTCTAGAGAGCAAACATTATACCATGGCGGCATTCTTAGATATCGAAGGCGCCTTTAACAATGTTAGCACAGATGCCATCCAACGGGCGTTGATAGACCTGGAGGTGGACAGTTGCATTAGTAACTGGGTCATCTCCATGCTAGAAACGAGGATCATCAAAGCTAATATGGGTAATATCAACATAACCAAGAAGGTCCACGGGGGCACTCCACAAGGGGGAGTATTATCTCCACTTCTTTGGCTATGTGTGATCAGCAAAATCTTAACAAAACTTGACGGAGGTGGGGTAAAAGTGGTGGCGTACGCTGATGATGTGGTGTTAATGGTGTCAGGACTGTGTCCAAATACGATCAGTGGGATCATCCAAAGGGCTTTAGGCGAGCTTAACTCTTGGGCCACAGGATGTGGGCTAAGTTTAAACCCGCGTAAAACAGAACTTATGCTTTTTACCACCAGATACAAGGTACCAACTTTTACCCTACCAAATATCAACGGACAAACTCTGGCTTTATCAACCAGTGCAAAGTACTTAGGGGTAATTTTGGACCCCAAACTTAGCTGGAAGTTAAACGTCGAAGAACGGGTAAGGAAAGCAGAAATTGCTTTATATGCCTGCAAACGTATGCTTGGAAGAAGTTGGGGTCTTCAACCTAAGCATACATTATGGCTGTATAAGGCGGTTATACGACCCATTTTATCGTATGGTTCGGTAGTTTGGTGGAAAGCTCTAGGGAGAGAGTACAATACCAAATTACTCGGCAGAATACAAAGATCAGCCTGTGCAATAACGGTCGGTGCAATCAGATCATGTCCTAGAGAGGCTCTCAATGCACTGACACACGTTATTCCAATAGACCTACACATAGAGAAGACGGCAACCATAAGTGCATTTAGGTTAAATGAAGCGGGTCGCTGGAAAGGAAAAACTTATGGTCACGCTAGTCTATTATTGCGACAAACTCAGTTAACCTCGGAGAGGACTGACTACATCGTCCCGATGGTAACGTTCAATAGGAATTTTGCCACACTCTTCCCATCTAAAAAAGAATGGAAGAAGGGATTCTCTCTAAACAACTTCGATACCACAGTCTATACAGATGGCAGTAAAATGGATTGTGGTGTCGGAGCTGGTATATATTCTCATAAACTTGGAATTGAAAAATCTGTGCGTCTCCCTAATACCAGCAGCGTCTTCCAAGCGGAAGTACTAGCAATTGGGGAAGCCTGTAGGTTACTAATCGCAGATTTTTCTTTTAAGGGCAATATCGCTATTCTTTCGGATAGCCAAGCCGCAATCCAGGCGCTGGACGCGACTAGAACAACCTCTAAAGTGGTGGAGCAAAGTAGGAATAGCCTCACCAACTTGAGTGAAAACCATAGAGTAACCTTGATTTGGGTCCCGGGACACCGGAACATAGAAGGTAACGAAAAAGCTGATGAACTCTCAAGAGGGGGATCTGCCATGAATAGCGCTCTTGCAGTACCAGTATTCACTCCACTAGGTGCGGTCAAGAACGCAATTTCCCTAAAATACCTTCGAATTGCAGATTGTAGATGGAAAGACCAGACGAAATGCAAAATCAGCAGAACGTTATGGCCCACCTACAACCTCAAGCAATCGTTGACATTAATAAACATGAAACGACGGGACACCTGCAGACTTACGGCAGTCATAACTGGCTTCTGGTCCATCGGAGAACAAGCCGCCAAAATGGGCATCCCTCACAACACATACTGTCACAGTTGTAAACAACCGCAGAAAAAGGAAACAATCTTCCATTTCCTCTGTGAATGCCCTGCCCTGTGGAAGGACAGAATGTTAACCCTGGGAAAACCGCTGTTCGAGAGTCTCGAGCAACTGTCTGGCGTAGACGTCAACAACCTAATAAGGTTCCTAAACCGCACAGACTGGATATAGTCCTGCAGCAAATAACTGTTAAACAATTTGGTAACGAGGATGTGGCAACAAAATGGTGCGGAAGCGCTAGTTGGATTCTGGATGAATCACCACTCTAACCAACCAACCAACCAGCTAAGAATGTAACTTCCAACGCACTAACCCATTAAAGAGATGGCGTCATCAAAAACATTTTTATGACGCCAGTTTTGTTTATTGTGGACTTCACCTTGTATTCCATAATTATTGCTTTAAATCACGTCTTAGATAACTTGTGCCAAATATGGCATTTTGCACGCCTTTGTTATAAATATTTGACAGCACTTTCCAGAAGACGGAAAATTTGGTGGTGTAATGCAAACTGGCTAAAAGTAGATTCACTGAAATTTTGTTCTGATAACTGCAATCAGGCTACGCAAGTTTCCATTTCAAAATTGATGGGCGAAAAGTGGAAAAGCCCCTTCTCAAGAAACTTTACTAAAGGTCAACATTTTTGTTATCAAAACTAAGTGAAAAATTTTAAAATTAATTTACTTGCCCTGTCTGATCGCACCTTAACGTGTTTAACTCATTTAAATAAATGCACATGTTGCCGCCACATACACGCAAAACAAAAATGTAACGGTTCTATTGAAATTACGTTTGCCTACAATGCAGCTAAGTGAAGTCAAGTTAATGAAACAATTAAGGTCAGCAACCGGATAGAAATCTTAAAGCGACAGAGGGTAATACGAAAGGCAGCAAACGGCAGACAACGGCAGACAACAACAGGTTCAAATCATTCAGAAACATACACGCACACACACCAGCATGCACTGAGAGGTATGCACCCTTATGATCCTGTAGCTCGTGTTGCAGCCGTTACAACAAACGTTGCGACCTTTCATTGCAACGCGGCGCGTCTCTGAGCTCAACGCGCTGCCGAAAAAGACAAGTGTAATGCGACTGCGCGTAGCTGCTGAATTAGTCTGGCTCGCTTGCCTTGACCATGTCTAACCTGCACCTGACTGGCAAAGACTTGTTATCCCTACTTTGATCGTTTATTTTTGTGTATATAAATGTGCATGTGTGTATGTTTTTTTATTATTCTTAGTTTTGTGAATGCGTGTATTTTTGTATGCAGTTGGTTTGACTTAGTTCGTCGCACTCATCGATCAACTGCACCTGTTTCCCGCGCGAGCTAAAAGTCTTTTACCGCGCCAAGTGGCAGTTGAATTCATCATCAGGCTTTACCCTTTGGCTTTAGACTTTTTGTAATGTATTTACTTGTGCCAATGCCAACGACCAGAACCACGCGAGAATAGAGGAATTTTTTTGTACTTCTTTTCAAAATTTTTGGTCACTTTTTTTTTAATGAATTTCAAATTTGGGAACCACTTGCACTTTGTTATGCTATCGCAAAGGTGCGAAGTGGGGCTATTAAATAAGAAAACTGAACTGAAGTAGAATTAGCAAGCACACTACAAACGCCTTGCTCGCCAGCTATTTAAAGTGAAAGCTTTTCTTTTGAACTCAGTACCATTCGTGCCTACAGATAAGAGTTGTAGGACGTCAAAGTTCTTTAAATTAGTTCTCCAGCCATATGAGCCGGTATTGTCCTGGAATAAAGTCAGGTGAAATGATTGCCCGTGCACTACTTGAACGAAAAATCAAATTTGTCCTTTGTGATACCGCACAGAGGAAAACAGAGGGAAAAGAACTGAACAGAAGTGAACAGAGGTGAAAAAGGAAATGGGGCTTTGGGTGAGATGAAGATGGCGACTGAATTACAATTGCGCTGACCGCTTCAATAACTTTTAATGAAATTCGTCATGTGTCTGATACCTCAGCCCGCTATATTTGCAAGTGTAACGCAAAAGTGGGAACTAAGATATCTCAAACTCAGCCTGATGAGATCGTCAGTACAGCTGAGGAAAAGGTGCTGAGATGATTCCACCTCCTCTTCCTGACAGTTGCTATAGAAAAGACATGAAGCAATAGCAAATCTCACCGCTTGGATACCTAACTGGCAATGTCCGCTAAGTACGCCCACAAAATTCGAGAGCTGCAATATTGTTAGTCTTAGATGTTCCCTTAGAAGTTCCCTCGAGCATCTTCGATCTACTCGTGGCTAGAAGAATTTTGCGTCTTTGCACGTTTGCGCACTAACTGAGTACTCGGTAAGTAGACGTGTCCCCGCAATCCCAATCCTCTTATTTCGCCGGAAAACCATCTCGGAGTTACCCTATTTAGCTGCCCAGCAGCTTCTCACTATGTCACTGCGACCAGGAATCCAAACGTGCCTAATATCGAAGTATTCGGATGCAGTCGAGAGATAAGTCAAGCATTTTCCAACTAATTTCGAGCGCATAAACAACGAGACCAGAGAGCTAACTGCCGTTTGACTGTCGTAGTGAATGTTTACCTCCCTTACAGTAGTTACAGAAGTAAGCAACCAATCCACTGCTTCTTTGATTGAGACTAAATTCGCTTGGAAAACACTACAGTAGTCCGGCAACCTATGTCTTATAATACTTTTGAGTTAAAAATAATTTCAGAATAGCTAGGTTGAAATTGTTGCTCAGAGAGAGGACACACTTGGACGAGGAAATCGAAATTGGAACGGGTTCAAAGCATGAAAAATGTTGGTTGGTTGATTTGAGTGGTGATTTTTTCAGAATCCAACTAGCACATCCGCACCATTTTGTTGCCACATCCTCGTTACCAACTTGTTTACCAGTTATTTACGGCATGACTATATCCAGTCTGTGCGGTTTAAGAACCTTATTAGGTTGTTGACATCTAAGCCAAACAGTTGTACGAGACTCTTGAGAAGAGAGATAAAACGGTTGGCTGTCAATAAAAACATCAGCCCAAATCAGATGTGAACTTTCTCTTAATGTAACGAAGAGAAGAATACAGAAAATTTTGTAAAGGGTGGTTAAATTTCAAGGGCCGATGTTGAATGGGAACCACACTTAAATCTCAAGTTTTGTTCCGCATTTCATTTGACATTTTTCAATCTCAGACTAACTCAATTTGAATCATGGAAAGATACATAATTGAGCAAAGCGTTAAAGTTATTCAAGCTTATTATGAAAACGGGCAACAGTGAATGACCAATTTTCGAAGAAAATCATCTTCAGTGATGAGGTACATTTTCTCCTCAGTGGATTCGTCAATAAGCAGAATTGCCGCATTTGGGTGAATGATAATCCAAGAGTGATAGCCGAAAAACCAATGCACCTACAAAGAGTGAATGTTTGGTGCGGTTTATAGGCCGGCGGCAGCATTGGGCCGTATTTTTTCCAAAATGAGGCCGGTCAGGCAGTTACTGTGAATAGTGTTCGCTATCGTGAGATGATGACGAACTTTTTATGGCCCGAATTGGAAGATATGGATGTGGACGATATGTGGTTTCAACAGGACGGTGCCACTTTTGCGCGAAAAATTTGATGGCCGAATAATCTCACGTCGCGGCGATGTCAATTGGCCGCCAAAATCTTGTGATTTGACACCGTTGAACTTCTTTCTTTGGGGTTATTTGAAAGAAAAGGTGTACGTCGATAAACCAGTAACAATTCAAGAGCCAAAGGATGAGATAGTTCGGCACATTAACGGCATAGAACCTCAATTATGCCTTAGCGTCAGCGGAAATTTGGACCATCGGATGGAGGTGTGCCGCCGAGGCCGCGGCGGCCCCTTGTCCGACATTTTGTTCTATACATAATTAAGCCATACCAATATCATCATAGTAAAAAAATGACAATAATTTCCTAAAACAATTGTATTTTATTCAAAATCAACACCGGCCCTTGAAACTTAACCACCCTTTATAACGATTCCAATTTTATTTATTTTTATTTTTTATTTTTAAAAGCTTACATGATAAACTTATAAGTAAACTTAAGCAAACGCAGCGCTAGCAGCAGAGGCTTTCGGCTGGCTGGTGATGTGAGTTGTATCAGATACGACGGAGTAGGTCGGTGTCCTTCAGAAATTTGTAAATTTTTTTAATGTTTTCTTCAGTGGCTTCTTTTAAAAGTAGGAGAGGATCCGTGTTGCTGAAGTGGTGATGTCTTTGAGAAGCAAGTTCTGGGCAGGATACCAGTAGATGATGTAGACTGACTGTTGCTTAGCAGAAGGGGCAGGTGTTGGATGTATTACCCTGTAATAGGTGTACGCTAGTAATTATGGTGTGCCCAATACGGAGACGTGTGTATGGGGTAATGTGGTTGGAGGGTATCGATGATGGATAGGCAGGTTTAATGTTCGAATAATGGTGTTTGTAATACGACCATTCACGAAGTAACTTAGTTTGCCTCTGTTCATGAATAAGTCGGTATATGTCGCTAGGTAGGATGACTTCTGATGTGACTGTTGGTGTAATGGACATGTCTTTGGCAATTCTATCTGCCAGTGTGTTACCCTGGATGCCGGAGTGCCCTGATATCCACATAATTTTGATGCTACTCCGATGGGTAATTAGTATGTTTTTAATACTGTCGATTATTTTGCTTGAATTTTTGAGATTTATGATGGCTTGGAAGCAGGACAAACTATATTTGTTTACCCTTATATGTTTACCCTTACCGATTCGGCAAGAATGGCCTTTATGGGCGATGTAGGAAAAGCGCGTATGGATCTGCGCACTGCGTATGGTAGGGCGCAGCAAGCACCTTTAGATTTTGTTTGGCGTGTAATCCATAAACAGTGAGACCGTAATTAATGGTTGATAGGATGAGGGCTTTTACCACGTTAATCAGAAGAGTTGAGCTAATTCGAATTTAAAATATCAAAATAGACTGGCTAAACCGACGCCACAAGCAGCTAGACTCGAATACGTCAATAATCTTAGGTTCTGACACGATGAATGGTAATCCATCATTTTCAGCCATGAAAAAAATTGTAATATCTATAGGCCTGGTGGTTGTCACAAGTATCGGAGAGATACTCACGGGTCACGAAAAACGCGTCACTCCTGGGTTGTTTTTAGCTACCGTGAGAAGAACCCCATTTGTTTTATTTCGCATAAGATAGATGAAGAAAATAACGAAGAGGTCCTGGATAATGTTTTATTGAATTTCGCAGAAGAATTTCAATGCTGACCGAGTTTGCAGCTGTTATCGCATCGAATACTTTCAGAACCGGAGCATTTGTACCCAGCCAACAAAGCTGCTGGATCTTTATTCGCTGCACTATGGGTATGTCGTCGTAAAGCTCATATATCTTGTTGTGCTAAGGTCCAAAAATCTTCCGCAGAAACTTTCTCCCAAACAGTCCAAGGGACGCCTCAACGTCCAAACTTCTGCGCCATACGATAAGAGCCTAAGAGGCATGATGAGAGCCTTACAGAGTGTTAGTTTTGTTCGTCGAAAGAAGACTCTACTACTCAATTACTTACTTAGTCCAAAGTAGCACTAGTAGAACGGTTGCACCGGGTGTAGAAGTTCACGCAAGTGGAGAAAGTTCCTGATTGTCATTCACTTGAGAGCGGCCAAAACGACTATTCTGCGTAAGGCTCCCCAACGATTTCTGTCATCCGCTATGTTTCTAATTTCATTTAAGATGGCGGTGGAATAGCTCTCATTTAGCATTGTGCGCATCCAAGTTTGCCGTGAGCGTTCTCTGCGTCGGCTCCCTTATGGGTTCCATTGGAAAGCCATTCGTCTTATCTACGAAGAGGATTGATTGAGCAGCTATCAGTGAGGGAAAGGAGTTCAGCACTGGAGTTTGTTCTTGGCCAAAAAATGCGGCACATAATTGGTTCTAAGAATTTTGTTGATAAACGTTTGAAGGTATATGCTTAATTCGTCATAGATGAACTAGGTCTCAGATCCGTATAGGAAGTCCGATTTTACGCTTTACGATCTTCAAGTTCATACTCTGACCAATTTCATGTATAAAATTACTTATATAAAAGCTTTTTAGGCCTCGGTAATTGCCCCTCCGAGTATATTTCTGTCATTCAAAGGCTCTTCATAAAAAACCATCTGCCATTTGGAGGCGTCATAAAACTTCCCTTTTTGGAGGGAGGACAAGACGCACGCCACAAATTGAAGAAGCAGCTCGTACAAACACCTAATTATATATCGATATATAAAATGTTTTTACTAACGTATACGTATGTATGTATAAATGCTTATGTAGGTGTGCATTAAAGTATTTTTTTTTTTTGACAGGTCGAAGATAATGCATGCTTGAAGCTTCAGAATATCATTAAGTTTGTAAATATTTGTATGTACTTACAGGTATTGTGTCCAACATTTCAACGCTTCCACACGAGTGAGACAAACAAATAAAGTAATTTCAACCTTGGTGAGAAGGTGGTGGATTTATTCTAGTAGATATATATGCATATGTACATACATACATATCTATACATTAGGCCGGGTCGATTTGTGGGGAGGCAAAACAATCGTCCATTGCTCTGTGAAAATCATATTCTAGGGATCAAAATAAGAAACTTTGCCGAAGGAACTATACCTCTAAAACGAATTCTGATGTCCCCCAATTTGGGTCGAACTTTTAGTGTCTTTTGTTGGGAGGCAAAAAAATCGCCCATTGCTCTGTGAAAATCATATTCTAGGGATCAAAATAAGAAACTTTGCCGAAGTAACCATACCTCTAAAACGAATTCTGATGTCCCTCAATTTGAGTCGTACTTTTTAGTTTCTTTTCTCATGTAAAGGCCAAAAATGGTGATATTTTGAAATTATTGTATGGGGAACCCCCCATGGGAGTTCCAGGGGGTGTGCCACTGGCATGGGTGGATCGGCCGTCCAAAGTTAGTGGGGGTCGGTCATACATTTGGACTCGATTGGAGCACTCTAAATGTGTCAAAGTGGGATTTTTCGTCCGACCCAAATTGGGGGGCATCAGAATTCGTTTTAGAGGTATGGTTCCTTCGGCAAAGTTTCTTATTTTGATCCCTAGAATACGATTTTTACAGAGCAATGAGCTATTTTTAAATCGACCCGCCCTACTATACATATAAACACCATGCCCATATAAATATAGCATTTTTGTACGACTTTTTTCGGTAAAAATAGTAGTGGCTAATGGCTTTATTGCAGCAACTCGGTGCCAATCATAAACCTTCTTCGACTTGGCACAATCAAAGTGTAATTATATTAATGAATGATTGATTTCATGTCAGATGGATTTGCTTGTAAAATCGTGGAAGGTTATGCCCTGCAGGGAAGAACCGAAATATAGAAAATGATTTCATTTCTAATATCCTGAAAAATGTGGGGAAAGCATAAGGAAAAGAACCAACAAATGAGGAAATAGGAAGAATGGGCTTTGTATGACGGACAACAGTATTAATTACCTTCGTACTAACCGCTTAAACCTACTGATGAATTTCATCAGGTGTGTGATATTTAAACCCGCAATATCCGTAGGTGTAGCAAAAAAGCGAGAGCCCAGATATGTAAATCTTTGCCCTACGAGAACAGGGCAGCTGAGATGAAGGTGCTGAAAGGTGATTCCACCTCGTCCTCCAGACAGCTTCTGCAGAATGGACTTGAAGTAATTCCAAGTCTCCCCGTAGGGACACCTAGCGGACAATGTCCGGTAGGAATATCTACCAAGTTCAAGAGCTACGACTTTGTTAACCTTAGAAGTTCCCTCGAGCACTCCCAATGTACCCGTAGCCGGAAGGATCTCGCAACTTTGCACGATTGCGCACTAGCCCAGTGCTCACTGAGTTGACGCGAGGCCCACTTTTCCAAGAGTAGACTACAGGTTCTCAAGCCCCAATCCTCTTGTTTTGCGATGAAACTGTCTCCAGGATCCTCTGTCTAGCCAGCTGATCAGCCCAGCAGTTTCCCTCTTTGCCGCTGTGAGTGGAACCCAAATGAGCTTAATATTGAAGTAATTGGCTGTTATGGAAATAGAAGTCAGGCATTCCCCGACTAATTTCGAATGCGCAAACAACAAGCCCAAGACTGCCGCTTGGGTGCCGGAGTAGATATTTACATGCTTTACAGTAATTACTGAAGTAAGCAACCAATCCACTGCTT
>JAYXIM010004436.1:0-18924 GCA_037575425.1 Anastrepha fraterculus | reverse complement strand
ATTGAATCCCCTCGATAGAGTCGAAACGCCTCCCCTTCAGCTTTCTTTTCAGGTGCGGGAACAAGAAGAAGTCCGGAGGGGACAGGTCTGGGCTGTAGGGAGGGTGGGGAAGCACCGGAACCCCCATCTTGGCCAATGCAGAGGTGCAGAGGAAGGCGGTGTGCGCCGGCGCATTGTCGTGATGAAGGGTCAAATTGTTGACGAGGGCGGGCCGAACCCGGGCGACGTGGTTTTTCAGCCGAAGGAGCACTTCTTTGTAAAATGCCGCGTTTACAGTGCTTGCTGGAGGTAAACACTTCTTATGGACGATGCCTCGAGAGTCGAAAAATATGATCAGCATGGTGTTGACCTTGGATTTCGACATGCGCGCTTTCTTGGATCGTGGCGACTGGCTCGTGTGCCACTCCGCACTCTCTCTCTTGCCCTCAGCCTCCTTGAGTAGCTGGTGGTTTCGGTACTCGTTTTGTTTAGCTTTACGCAAAATTTGATCGAGTAACGTCGCTCCAACGATCGCTGCATTTTCGCCACTGTAAAATCCTAACACACTTTTAAAACAGCTTTCACGCGCGGAGCGATGTTGACTGCACCGCTGTTGCCAGCGAACTGGGACCGGTTTCTAGTGGAAGAGGAAGGTCCAACGATCATTTTCCCCCGCCAGCCGATTCGGTTGATCGCTTGGCAGACGCTCCGCGCGGGAATCAAACCCTGTAATCAATGTCAGAATAAAATAATTCGCTTCGTGTAACTAATAGATATTTTCAATTTGAGCTAAGCCGGTTATTAAAAATGATCTTTAAAGATATATCAACTATGTAGAGCGCCACCTATTCAGACAACTCCTTTTCGTACTGTCGAATACAGCTTTGATATCGACGTAAAGATGATGGATGTCGATTTCCCTTCCATGAGTATTTTCCAAGACTTGTCATATTGTGAATATCAGTTGATTGATGGTGGGCTTCGGCCTTTCACACAATTCGCTCGCTGGAGCCTTATAGCTGATATTCAGAAGACTAATCCCGCGATAATTTGCACAGATTTCAGGATCACCCAGGTCGGACAGGGCGACCAGAAACTAATGAGTAGAATATCATGGAATTTTAATAGCTGTCTTTTTAAGGTTAGTACTAGCTGAAGAAGTGGAGAATGCACTAAAACCAGCTATCTTTTTTTCTCATTAAAGCCAATACTTGAGAGCAGCTGGAGCCTGTACGCCACTCTACTTACATAGTTATTAAGGTGTGGTGGCTAAATGCTACACATGCCGCATCGTCCTATTTGCTTGTCCTTTGCAATAAATAAAATTGACATCGGCTTATGCAACAAATGGCCAATGCAGCATATGGGGTTACCTCTAGCCGCTGCCTCAAATGACATAAAAAATAAGTTTTCCTTTTCGAGATATTCTCATTTGAAACTAATACACTTTCCAAATTTTGCATAAACATGAAAAAATGTTGTTGTATAAATCTTTAGGGTTTTCATGCCACAGGAATATCGAAAACAACAAAAAGGCGAATGAGCTTAGTGAGCTAGCACACTCCTTAAGCTCAACCGAAGCGGAACCAATAGAAGGTAACTTCAGCCGGATTAAGGTGGAACTAAAGTCTCACTTTTTGGAACTAAAGTCTCACTTTTACAGCTTGGATGAAACTATCAACCTGTGCAATGTTCAGACATCAAAGACATCATCTGATTACAACGTATCAAAAACCAAGCAACTGCGTGGGTACGGTCGATGCAAAACCCCAAAACTAACCGCGGTTCTCACAGGACACTGGAAGGTATGGGAACACATGGGAGGTTAAACAAATGGCGAGGTCAAGAAGAAGATTACGAGGTTTTGAAAAACCATTCCTGAACAACATTGACGACATTTCAGGCCTTTCTTTCTAGTGTGGTTACATTACCTCGCACCCTTGGAAACTCAATCACGAAGACAGCAACAAGTATTGAAAATAGGCATAAAAAGACGCCCTCACTTCATTACCAGTAGTCCGTTTTTTCTGCCAAATCTGCCTTTTGATTATTGGAAAGTAAAAATAAACTAAAGTGACTAAAGCTGGAGGCTGGATAAATCGTTTCAATTTTTTCGCCAATCTAAAACGGATTTTGTGAACAAACGCATTCCCATTCAAAAGTGTTCATATTGTTTTATTTCCTGCTGAATGACATCATTTAGTTTTGCTAGAAGCGTATTGTAATATTCTCGAGTTGTATTAACAAATCTTTTTTCGCAATCGACTAATATGAGACTTTTCGAAATTCAAACATTTTTCTATGCGATTGTGACACCTTAAACTTAGACGGTGGTCTAGTTGTTAAACCACTGCATAGACACCTGTTTCGATTCAGATTCAAATCGGTTGCGCGTAGTAACTGTTTAGCAAATTTAGCCCTTTTCTTGCTGCACAGATTCAAAAGCTTGCTTAAACACTCGACATGTCACTGCTTCGGAAATAAGGTGAGCATTCTCACCATCTACCTTGTGCTGGCTTTAGATATACCAGCCTGATCATGCAGAATATTTAAACCCATCGTAGATATTACTCCAGCCATTTTTATAATTTGTTACTTTTTCAAATGTGCATCGACAATACAGCTACAAGTTTTTCAACTTTTCCGGTTATGTCTGAGAACGACGTCTCACTGCTCTTCCCAGCCCTCAGCCAATTTGTTGATGCCGTTCCGCCAAAAATCACCTGGTCTGGTGTCAAAGAAGTTGTTGATCCAGCTTTTTAGGACCTCTTTGTTATCGAAGGTAACGTCCTTTATGACAGGGAATTTGACAGGGAGCGGAAAAGATGGTAATCAGCCGGTGCACGGTCCGGATAATACGGCGGATGCTGAAGGACCTCCCGTTTCAGCTCTTGGAGTGTGGCTTTGACTACTTATGCAACATATGCCTGCCGTTCTGGTGATAGCCTTATTCACATGGTGTAGCTGGGCAATGTAGTGCACCTTGTTGACCGTGGCCCTCCCAGTCCCGCCAAACACCTATCATGATCTTCTTTGGATGAAGATCCGGTTTGGCTTTCGGCTCCTGGAGCCACTCACTACTTTCTTTGCTTCATATTGATGTACGAGGTGTGTTCAAAAAGTACAGCGAATTTTCAAAGTAATCCTCATGAGATATTATGCACTTGTGCCAACGTTTTTTCCAATCTTCGAAGCACTTCAAAAAATCTTTTTTTTCTATCTTGTTCAGCTTCTCCTTCGATGTCGTCTTTATCTCGTCAATCGTAGCGTAGCGTCGTCCTTTCATGGGCCTCTTCAGTTTCGGGAACAAGAAAAAGTCACATGGGGCCAGATCTGGAAAATACGGTGGATGTGGCATCATTAGTGTGTTATTTTTGGTCAAAAAGTCGCGCACAAGCAACGATGTGTGAGCAGGGGCGTTATGGTGATGCAAGAGCCAATTTTTGTTCCTCCACGAATCCGGGCGTTTCTGGCGGGGACAGGTTCGCGCAAATTGCGCAAACTTGCAGCTAATATTCCTTATTGACCGTTTTACCCTGTGGCAAGAACTCATGATGCACAACGCCCCTGCAATCGAAGAAAATGGTAAGCAAAACTTTTACATTCGACCGAACTTGGCGCGCTTTTTTCGATCTTGGTTTGTGCGGCAGCTTCTATTGAGATGATTGAGTTTTGGTTTCCACGTCATAACCACAAACGCACGCTTCGTCACCAGTTATGACTCTCTGGAGCAAATTAGGGTCGTCGCGGACAGAGTCCCACATCTCATTAGCAATGTTCATGCGATGCTGCTTTTGGTCGAAATTGAGCAGTTTTGGTACGAATTTTGCGTCGACCCGTCTCATGCCCAAATCATTGAAAAAAAATCGAATGGCACGAGCCAATCGATATGTATAGGTCCTCAGCAACTTCCCTAACAGTGATTCGACGATTGCCCAATACCATTTTCTGCACTTCATCAATTTGTTCATCTGTTGTTGAAGTGCTCGGGCGTCCGGCACGCTTTTTGTCGTTCACATCTTCTCCGCCTTCTGAGAACATTTTGTACCACCGATAAACGTTGCTTTGGTCCAAAGTAGCTTCCCCGAACGACACAGGCAACATTCGGAATGCATCCGCGCACTTAATTTCGGTTTTCACACAAAATTTTATACAGTTTCTTTGATTCGTCCTTTTGAATAGGTAAAAATCGAAGACGAGCCGAAACACGTGCAGCTGTCAACAATTAACTGAACATTCAAAAAGGCTGAACTCGTCGGCATGAGTGAGAGACATGAGTACCACCACCATATCGCCACAAAAAAATCGAAATTCGAATATACGTAACTTGCGAAAATTCAAAATTCGCGCTACTTTTTGAACTCACCTCGTATATGCAGCATTTCACATCTCCCGTGACGATTCGGTACGAAAAACGCTGTTTATGACTGCGAGTTGTTCGATAGCCGGCGAGTTGCTATGAAGCAATTTTAAGGCGACTTTCTTTGTTTTTTTCGTTAAGCTCGTGAGGCACCCATGCTCCCAGGCTCCCAATTTTTCGGTAAACCCCATTGAATGAAGGTGATTGAGAATCGTTTTATGAGCGCAGTTCATTTTTTCCGCCAATTCACGACTGGTTTGACGACTGTTCTCCTTCAAACGTGAGTTGAGACGTTCTTCTTCGAATTCAGAAGGCCTTCCACTGCAAGACGTGTCGTCGACGTCAAAGCCGCCATTTTTGAACTTTGCAAACCATTTTCGTGCTGTAGACTCGCCTATGACACTTTCTCCATACACGTCACAATTGTCCCGGGCTGTTCCGGCAGTTTTTTGACCTCGATGAAAGGCGATGAAGGGTAGGTGTCGAGTTTGTTGATTTTTGCCCCCTGGGTATGCCTTTTCTAAGCCTCAAAACTAATAAAAAGGAAATAACTCAAAAATACAATTAAGATAATTTTGTAGAGCAGAAATAGTTCCATCGCATGAATTCTTACCCTTTGCCGAACTGCAAAAAATTGTTGTAAAATAAAAGAAAATGTAAAAACGCTATGAACTTATTCCCCAACCGAATAATTGGCGCTTACACCCGTTGTGGAGTGTTAGCACCTATTTGTGGTGTACGTCTTAATGTTGCTCCACAAATAGAGGGACCTACCCCAGCAGCAGTTGGTTTTATTTTATGAGGAGCTTTTTCACACTCAGCGGATTGCGATTGCCTAGCAGGGGGCGACCACTATTAAAAAAAACTGTTTCTCTCTTTTGGTGTTTGATGTCACGGGTTTCGCCTCCGGCCCTCAGCCAATTGGTAGTCACGCACCTACCCATTCGGCAATGGTGGCCGCCAAAATTGAGTTTAGGGCTCGTAACGTAATCGATGTTTTTCGCCCAATTTAGTTGCTGATCGATATCCCAGAGGTTAATGAACCGATTCTGCCCAAGCTTAGTATTTACAGGGTTGCCCATATTCGACGGACCCGACGGATTTGGATGACTCTTTGGGCCCATTCCAATCGACGAGGCTTGTCCGCAGGCAACAATCTTTGCGTCAATTGAATCTTATACCGGAATAAATGCAAATCAATGCGGATAATTCGTTGTAAAGTTGTCCGAGCAATACCCAACTGCTGAGAACGGCGATTTTGGGATGTCCTTGACGACGCCTTGGTCGGTTTTGATTTGGCCTCTTTGGATTAGAAAGAGCATCACGAGTCGAAAACCTTTCCTACAAACGTTTAATGGTGTTCTTAGAAGGCGCACTTTTCACATTATTTAATTTTTTATACGCACGTTGAGTTTTCACAATTGACTTCTTTTGTTGAATGTAAATTTCAACAATTTGAGAGCGCTCGCGTGGCGTGTACTGTTCCGTGGTAAAAATTTGCTTGGACTGACGCTTCCAATGCGGTATGCCATTAAGCGATCGGACGTCTCTGTCAAAAGATACAGGGTTGCCAGATGGGTCCGACGAATATTGGAAACCCTGTATAGTTGGGCTGGCTCGACAAATGGTGCTAAATAAAACAAAGCTCCTCTCGATTTTCTAAACCCGCCATTCTGCGCACTTATTGACCTCCTCCCCTAAAATCTGAATGCGGTAAAAGTCATTTCCTGCTGCAACCAAAGCGGTGGGTCCATTTACACTTACCTACAAAAATATGTAACATATTTATATAAATATAATATATACATATAAATGTAGTACATACTATACATACATATAAATATAATATATGCCTATGTACTATATATGATTTATATGGCAAATCATTCATTTGTTGATTCGATTATATTAATTCAAACGCTCTATCCTTGAGGCTTCAATTTATTGTACCAAAGTATATACTTTGCATAACCCTGAGAAGGTAAACAAATTTGAAGGTTCAATAACCTTTTGGGGTTTGTATAAAACTCTTATCTTCATTCCCGATTTTTTCCATATTCAAGCACACGTTCATTAACACATATAGTGTGAGTTGTACCCCCGAATTCATTTACGATTCTCTCTCCCACTCCGAGCACCATGGGCGTGAAATAGTTGTGGCCGTTATAAACGCGTGTATGTATGTACTTACATATACATACATACTAGCAAGCATGCAGCTTTGGGCATTTGAATGTTATTGTCAACACGAGTTACGGTTATTAGCAAGTGTGCGAGCAAAAATAATACCATATCTACACACTGTAAACGGGGCCACAAATTCCTCAACAAGTTGCTAACAACTTTTTTTTTTGTTTTGTTTTTTTGCCTGATTGTCTAGCAATCGTCTACCAACAGCAGTAATAGCGGCATCGGCTATACGGTCATTTCTTTTCGGCCCACAGTGGAGCGTATGGCACTATTCACATTGTACCCATACAAAGAAACAAACAGCCAAACAAATACAACACACGCAGTTGAACTGGCGCATCTGTGTCTGTGAGAATTCCAATAAAGCTTGAGTGCTTACATATACGTAGCTGCGCACATACATATGCACGAATGTGTGGGTATTAGTGAGCGATTTGCAAGAATATATGTTTGTATGTAGGTATTTGTATCTAAAACAAAAATGCCTGCGTGTACTCGCTCCCATTTATGTATGCCTGTGTGTCGGCATGTGTGCACGTAGTGTACGTATGTATGTAGTTGGCATGCAACATGTTGTTGCCAGCCGCCGCCGTCCGTTGTAACAGCAGAGCCCCAGACAGAGAGCAGTTAAGCCAACTCACAAAGGAATGCAACATTTAGACGCACATAGAAAGCATTTCCAACCATGCAACATTCCCACCATCAACAACACCCAGGCAGAAGGCAAGTAGCTAACAGCAAAAAACAACAAACAAACCAGACCGCCGCCCGAGCTGCATTGCGGAACTAAATTGAATGAAGCAAGTACTGTAGATTGCAGTGTAAAGCAGCGTGTCAAGCAAGCCAGCACACCGTCGTTCTAGATATTCCACTTACTTACGAGTATTATCAGCAGCAGCAGCAGCAGCAGCAACAGCAGCAAAAGTAGCAACCGCAAGAGTAGCAGTGTATCGTCGGAATTCATTCTTTGCTTATGCGAGAATGTTTGTATGCAGACGTCTGTCACGGTATGCAACGCTTGCTCCTACCCTACCACTTACGAGGGCAAGTTGATAAGTGCGGTAAATGAATTTGAGACAAATTTCAATATGATTATTTTCATGCCTTGAACATCGTTAACTTCTCCTAGTTGCAGGTGTGTATGCGAAAGGGCAATGTGGACATGCTTTGCAGTATTTTTTGTTCTTTTTTAAGGGGTTAGGTGGGTTTGAAAATTTCAAAAAATCTAATTCTTTTTGTCTCATTAAATAGTACAGTATGTTTAAAATACTCTCCTAAAATTTTAAGTCGATCCGAGTAAAATTCTAAGAGATAGACCCTTCAGAAGTTCCGTCCACTAGGCCACATCAGTTGAGCGCTTCGCTTTAAACGTGTTTATCTCAAAACTCCATTTTTTAAGTCGATGGACACGATATCTCGAAAAATTATGAAGCGATTTAGTTCAAATATCGTACAAATCTTTAAAATAACATTATCTAGTTATTGAACGAAGGATTTTTTTTATTACAATTTTTTTTTGAGCCAATGTATGTCGAAATTTTCACTAAAAAATGTGTTTTCTGGTTCAAAGCCTGTCAAAAACTCAAATTTTGATTTTTTTTGTTCCTTCGTACAACAACGAGATTTATCCATGTACTAACGAAATCCGTTTGGTAGTTTGATTTAAGATGAACCAATAATGAGTTATGCTGTCCACGGCAAGCGCATTTTTTTCTTGAGACGTCAAGGAAGATGAGGTACCAACGGCTGAGTTTTCGAAATTTTTAAATAAAAATTTCACAAAATACTGTTTATATATGTATCTTAGATATAGTGAATTGTTTAAATAAAATATATTATTTCATATACTAAACAAAAATAGTCAAATTCTTCTTTTTTTCAACCGCTGAAACCCACCTAACACCTTAAGTCAGGAGGTGTAAAGCAAAATTTCAGCAACATCATCAAAGGTACCGTCATACCAATGGTATATGGGGCATGCACCCATTTACACTGTAACATTCCTCCTCCCCACCTGATCTCCACCCTTAAACTGCGTTAGCATTTCTTCATGATGGAGCCCAGCGGCTCCGCGTCCGGCGTGCAGATTCCACTCCTTTGAGCGTATGGAGAGTTTACGACATCGACAGTATTTACTCCTCCCATTGCATTCGAAAGCGGTGAAACACCGGAGAATATGCAAAAGTCCGATACTCACAAATTATTGCCTTGTCTTCGGTTTGGTACAGTTGTGAGTGTTTGACTGAAGCGTCTGTATCTGTCGTCGATTTGTCTAAAACGGTTCATCTCCACTGCCTAGCTGCCAGCAAAGAAGGTTTTTGTAAAAAATAATCTAGCTGGCCTTGCTACCTAATTAATTAAATATGAATCTATCCTTCTGTTTCTACTGCTGCTGACGCTGTTGTTGCTGCAGTTGCAATTGCTGCTTTCGTTTCGTTTTCCTCTCCCAGTCAATGTGGTTGAGCTGCATCACGACTGTAGCCGCGAACGTTTTTTACGGCGTCCCATTTAGTAATAGTCGAGCACATGTACGGAAACAATCTTGTGTGGGATGGCGAGTGCTCGAATGCCTTTTCCAACACTGCTCGTTCGTCACTCAAACGTTTGCCGTGAAAGGCCACATGTTCTGCGCTCTTGAGTAGGAATTCTAGGAAGCAGCCGTTTCCGGTGAGTATCTGACGTTAGCTAGTAGTCACAATCGCCATGCTTCCTATCCATCCACCCTTCAAGATTTGGTATGAGTTTGTATAACCACCGGCCCTTGGTTGGTTCATCCCATATTCTTTGCCATTTGGTCATCGATTGCGTTCTTTTTACCGCGTTTTCTGCTACCGTCGGTTTCGCCCCTTTTACTCCATATAGGTGATGCAACTCCATCACATGGATGTCCACTGGTATCTTTCTAGCAACAACGTATGTCACAGTATTTAATCAACTGGAATGTGCATACATGCATATCTAGGTGGGCCTACAAGCTCCTACAACCACAGCTTTCAGTAGTGTACTCGTATATTCGATTATGCGAGGTGTGACAATTCAGTAATGAGAATGCCACTGTAAACCATTTCATTTCGATTTGATGATGTCGAATTATATGTCAGTCACCCTTTTAATAACTGCATTAACCCCTTGAATGGAAATAAAGAGGCCAGCCCGTCATAAACTTTTCTGAACAAACTGACAATGACGAGCTGGAATCGCCAGAAATTATTGAGGTTTAATGTTTTTATGAGAGCAGTATCTGTTAGTCATATCGAGTCCATTACTTTGATATAGATACTTGTATGCATGCTTCTAGTTACCGTTAGAATATAATTTATATAAATCGTCTGCCAGACCAATGCTGACTGAAAATAAATTGTCGTTCACGGGGTTGAAATTGAAATGAAACTTGAAAAGGTCGAGCCAAGGAGCACCAGGAGATTCAGTGGCTCCTAAAACACTCAGGCTAAAAAGCCCATTGTATTTAAATCTCTGGAAAGGGGGTAGATAGTTAAGGAGGGAAGAAGAAAAGTATCAAAGAAAGAGACAGGAAAGAATAGAGACAGAGATAGAGATAGTTAGTCCTGTGAGAATTTTCCAGATTCTTTGGCAAATCTGTAAATATCCTCCAGAATATTACTCATTCTCATGACATCGGAACCTAAAACTCGTAGCACGGCTACGGGGGGTTAGTAATCTCAACACTGACTTAGATCGATCACGTCTGCAAGTGGGCTGCGACAATGGATTGCTCTTAAATCCAAACAAATCACAGTGGATGGTTATTTACAAACTTGACAACTGCAATAAAGTGACACTGAACAATTCTGTTATAAAAATTGTTGACACTGCCAGTAGTCTAGGAATAATTTTCAAAAGAACTCTATCGTGGAATAGCTACATTTACAGTGCAACAGGTCTATGGTATGCTCCGTTCCCTATGGGATATTCAGCACTTTACTCCGCTGAAAATACGACTGCTTTTAGCTAAAACATATCTGCTACCAACCGAATTGCATGTATGTGAATTGTATGCCAACTGTGATAGTCTGTGCCAGTTTTTGCGTCAAAAATATTTTGCGTAAAATTTAATGATTTATTAACAGTAAAATGCCTAATGCTGCTTCACACGGTCATTAACTGTAGTGACACTAGATCGTCCCGATCCCTTAACCTATCCATTTAGTAAGAAGTACACTTGTTTTGTATCTAAACGTCAGTTCTTCGTTTTTGCCGTCTATCTTTGAAAGGCTCTACCACAAAAGATCAAAACTATTCGAAGTGCATCGAATGCATGAACTCAAGAACTCACACACTATTTTGCCTACTAAATTGGTAATATGCACGTACATAAGTATATGGGTTCTTCTAATGTCAACTCGTTCTTCTCCTCCTACGTCCGCTTTTTACAGCCTACTATTTCCTCTTCTCCAATCCTTTTCCCTAAAACACCTCTATTTTTAATGTTATTTTTAGTCTTTTTGAATTAAGCTCAAACACTGAGAAATAACTTATTGTTCTGTGTTTGATTAATAAATAAGTAAATATATATCACCTCTGGGGTTCACACCCTCCTACATCCATACCTTAAATGCTCTCTACGAATCTTCTATTGTTCAGAATCAATGGAAATTATGCTCTTATCAGCTCATCCGTACTCTGGCTCTTTTTTTCGCAGCATCAACAGACTGAAATCTTTCATCTTAGGAATCAAATTGTTACCTCAGTCAGCAGCAGTGTAACATAATGCCTGGCAAAGTGGCATGCCTCGGTGAATACTTCACTATATGCTTGGACTAAGTTTAATTCGAAATTTTTCCAAACGCTGACCTTCTGCTTGCTGGATGTGATTCTGTGGGATCCCAATACTATTTTCTCATCAAAATCAGTGTCGGCGAAAGGGTCATTTGTGAGAACTGTCAATTTGAGTACCGGTGACATATCCATATAATCGAAATGCTATCGATCGTTCAGTCTATAAGAGACCTTATCTTTGTAGTATTTTTTTTTTGTTTTTTCGTTTTTTATATTTCATTTTGCAACCAATAAATAAAATTAAGCTAAATATTTGGTTAGGTTAGGTTAGAATGGCTACCCAATTAGAAGGCACGCTTGGGCAAAGAAAAACGAATTTGTCCTTTGTGATACCATTGTGAAGAAAGTAAGGTGAAGGAGAAAACCGATGGGAGGAAAGGAGGAAAGGACAGGACGGAGAGAGGTGCTATGGGATGGTTAGAAGGATGGGTTTAGAGTGTGTGGATTATGAACGATGACTACTGCTGATGAAGTTCATCAGATTTTTCATGTCAACGCCTACTATATCAGCAGGCGTAGCAAAGACCTCACATGTCCCTTGTCTGGCCAGCTCTTCCGCCTCATAATTTCATTGCCGTTTGGCTGTCGGAATATATATTTACTTTCTTGACTGTTAGTACGCATATGACCATCCACTCTTCCCTTGATGGAATGTGAGTGGAGAAAGTTCTGGTTGGACTAAGCGAGTGCATGCATTGATCCGTTGACAGACGGATGAACTCAAAGTTGCTAAGGAAGCTTGAGTGCCCATAAATGAGGTTGAACCTATAACCCGAACCCCTCTTATTGCGGCACCTGCAGCGGCAATTCTGCCGGCAATGTCTACGGGTAGAAGGCTAAATATTAGCTATTCGTCAGAATGTTTCAAGCACTCGAAGACTATTGTTTCTAATCTAGCACCACGCACAAGGATAAATACTGCTAGAAGACATAACTACTGTGGGAATGTTCGCTAGTTTCAAACCGGTCACTAAATTTCAAGAAAATTATTAATTTTAATCGCTATCCACATTTGAAAAATATTCGCATAATTTTTCTGGGTATTTGCAGATAATTCAAGTATTGTATTACTCGACTTTTCTAATCAGAATCTTAAAAAAGCTTTGCAGCCACATTTGGATCATATGTTTACGGAGCACTCCTACTACTTCTTCAACTTCAAGCACAATTGGTCTGTCGATGGAGTTTCAGTTATGTGGAATGCCCCACCCATACTAAAACCGACTTTTCTCTCACAGGCCTCATTCGCTGGTTTTGATTTTGATGAAAAAATATTCCTAAGACACCTCAAAATCACACACAAGAAGAAAGCGGGATAAGAAAGCTTCCGATTTAAACTCGGTTCAAGCACATCGTGAACTCAGGTCATGTCCTTCGGCAATGCGGATAGTTTTGTGCTTATTATTTCACGAAACTCAGCAATAAAATGAAGTTAGTAATGCCGACTGACGGCCGTCGAAGCCGAATGGTTGTTACGTGACTACCATTCAGAAATACACAGGAATCTCCGGACATGAAATATAAAAAAGTTCTTTCTCATAGTAGTCGCCCCTCGGCAGGGAATGGCAAGCCGCCGAGTGTATTTTTGCTATAAAAAAGCTCTTCATAAAAAACCCGACCATATGCCGTTCGGAGTCAGTTTAAAACTTTAGGTCTCTCCATTTGTAGCGCAACATCAAGAAGCACACCACAAATAGGAGAAGAAGAAGCAGCATTTAATAATTTCATAGCAAAAGAATAAGAACTTAGTCCGCTTCAAGTGGATCGCTAAGATACATATAGACGACTAATTTTGCTTACGCAGCCCTTAATATCGTCCATAGTCTGCGAGTATTACAAGTAGTGGCCTCAGTTAGTTGCCAATGGTGGCACTTATCAAGCCGTCCTTGTGAGATTACTCGAACTACTGGCACATTCGTTATGTTGTTGTGGCGCTCAAAGTTGTCAACTGGAGAAATCAGAGCTGTCCCCGACACTGTCAGTCTGTCAATAACCTCTAATAACCTAAAAAACAATATGCAGCCGCTTCTTTCTGCTGCTCAGCAGCGTTCGTCAAATTGAAGTCCGTTCTTCTTGCTTCTCGCTTTGCATAGCTTGACAAATGTACAAGTACGTATGTATGTATGTGTGTGTGTATGTTTGTAAGGAAATGCATGAACAAGGGTGTGTGTGTGTAAGACCAAGTACATATATCCACACCTGGATGGCATGTCGTGATGTTATGTCGCGCGCTGAATGAAATACATAGAAGCCACGTGGCTGCTCCCGTGACACAGCAGAAGACACATGCACGGACATACATATTTACGTGCATGCATGCCGATCATACTGCTTAGTGCGCTATTTTTCACACTTTGTTGCTGTTCTAAATACCGTTTATGTTCTGGATTAAATGCAGTGGTTTATTGTTCATCTTCGCGTAATTATAACCATTTACACACACATACACGCGTACATAGCCACTCACGTAGATATATGGTATGTAGAGGTGGCGCAAAGTACTAAAAACCGAAAACTGTGGGACTTGCGTTTCAGATCACCAACCCACCCCTGATCTGTTTATTTCGTTCTGTGAAGCTATCATTAGGTGGAGGGCCTCCAAAGCCACGGGCGCCGACGGACTGCCGGCTGAGCTATTCAAACATGGCGGTGAGGAGCTGGTAAGATGCATGCATCAGCTCCTATGCAAAATATGGTCGGATGAAAGTATGCCTACCGATTGGAATTTAAGTGTGCCCTGCCGAATCCATAAGAAGGGGGATCCTGCAATCTGTGCCAATTACCGCGGGATTAGTCTTCTTAATATCGCCTATAAGGTTCTAACGAGCGTATTGTGTGAAAGGCTGATGCCCACCGTCAACCAACTGAATGGACCTTATCAGTATGGCTTTAAACCTGGAAAGTCTACCATCGACCAAATATTCACAATACGCCAAATCTTGGAAAAGCCCATGAAAGGAGAATCGACACACACCATCTTTTCGTCGACTTCAAAGCTGCATTCGACAGTACGGAAAGGAGTTTCCTGTATGCCGCGATGTCTGAATTTGGTATCTCCGCAAAACCAATACGGCTATGGCGGTGCTCAACACCAGCAGCGCCGTCCGAATTGGGAAGGACCACCCAGAGCCGTTTGATACCAAACGAGATTTCAGACAGGGTGACTCACTGACGTGTGACTTCTTTAACCTGATGTTGGAGAGCATCGTACGAGCCGCAGAACTTAATCGTTCAGGCACAATTTTTTATAAGAGCGTACAACTGTTGGCGTATGCCGATGAGGACAAAACGAAGTACCTCCTGTCATCAAACAAACAGTCGGCGCACTCGCGTATCGGCGCCTACGTCACTGTTGACAGTTATGATTTCGAGGTTGTAAAGGACTTCGTTTATTTAGGAACCAGTATTAACACCGATAACAATGTCAGCCTTGAAATCCAACGTAGAATCTTTCTTGCCAACAAGTGCTACTTTGGACTAAGTAGGCCACTGAGCAATAAAGTCCTTTCTCGACGAACAAAACTAACACTCTACAAGACTCTCATCATGCCCGTCCTAACGTATGGCGCAGAAGCGTGGACGATGACCACATCCGATAAAGCGACGCTTGGAGTGTTTGAGAGAAAGATTCAGCGCAAGATTTTTGGACCTTTGCACATTGGCAACGGCGAATATCGCAGGGGATGGAATGATGAGCTGTATGAGATTCAGCGGCTACGTTGGCTGGGTCATGTCGTCCGAATGGATACAAACGCTCCGGCTTGAAAGTATTCAATGCGGCAGAAGCTGGTGGTAGCAGAGGAAGAGGAAGACCTCCTCTGCGTTGGAAAGATCAGGTGAAGAAGGACTTGACTTCACTTGGTGTGTCCAATTGGTGCCGGTTAGCACGAAAAAGAAACGACTGGCGCGCTTTGTTAAACTCCATTTTAAATCGCGTAAGCGGTTGTCGCGCCAATTAAGAGAAGAAGAAGATGTCCAGTAAGTATTTAGGTCAGGTAGATAACCATTTCCGCATTCTGGATACTTACCCTTCTTGTGACCGACAGTATTAAACGATACATCCAGCAATCGCTAGTTGCGCTCTTATTTGCCATTGCTGTAAGCGACTCGGGATGTCATCACGTTTCGCCGCCCGATTTGGGCTGAAAAATGTCAATATTTCCAAAATATCGATGAAGTAGAGCTCTCATATCTCTAATTCTTTCACCTCGGACGCAGTTCGAAATACTCTGCACACTTTTATAGTATAAAGTCGGTACGGAGACCTGACTTCGCGTGGATAAGACTTTGTGTTGAAAGCATCAGACCACGCCATAGAAATCAGTATGCATGACGTTAGCGTATAGATTCGCACGATTTAGCAAATTTCTGACTGCTCTATATCATTTATATTGTTAAGAAATTGATGCGCGTTCTCCAATAAAATGTCTCACAATATTTCCCCTGAGTCCAATGACCGGGTTGCTAAATAAAAGTGACTAACTAATGGCAAAACAACTAACTTTATTCAATTTCAACACTTAATTACTTTACTTTATGGAATACTTCAGTAAGTGATCAGAAGTGTACGCCCTATCAAAGCAAGAGGCTTAAGAATATGAAGGATAAATTTGACCGTGCTGTGAACTCGGCAGGATTTAGCGAAGGTAATTGTACTTCTCTATAATCCGCAATGAAAAAAGAGGATTCTTCAAAACTGCAAACCGCCTGTGGAGGTTCATATATGGAGATGAAAAGGTTGGATGGTGTGGTATATCGCGTACACCAAGGCAGAAATGGACAGGGGAAATCAAAGTAGCTCACCAGGAGAGATTGGCTCCATTTGGATCGAAGAATTTGGATAGGAACAGCGTGGCTTGTCAACACGGCTATACGAGGATATGAAGGCAGAGGAGGTGAAAGTAAACTAATATGTGTTCCAGCAAGTTCCTGGAAGTTGATGAATCATCGACCAAAGGGGTCACCTTTTTGCGCCAAGACAAATGCATGTTTTTGTTTTAGTATCTCATTCGCTCTGTTTTTGTTACCAGTCCGTACGCAAACTTTCGTGTTTTGCCACCATATCGCTCATTTGCTGCAACGTCGTCATAACTCAAAAATCGAAAAATTTGAGTTAACATCACTAATATATCGGAAATAATATGTTTGATCAACTGACAAAGTGTTATACCCGAAGTTTTAACATTTCACGCAGCATCGCGATAGATGCCTTTAGCTCTAATTACATATCCTATTGCGTCGTATTTGCAACAACGTATTATCTCAGTTGTGCGTCGGCTTTTGTGTGGTTAACATCGTGAAGTTCTCTAGAAAAGTGTCATATTTCGTTTTGTGACAATATTAATAAAAGGTAAGTTCACTTTTATATCTCTTTCCCTATCGTGTATATTGCTTTATTTTAAGATATGACGTTGTGCATGTAAAAATTTGAGTGAATTCCTGTAGTGTTTTTGAGTGTTATGACATTTTTGCAGAAAATAATAATTTTTATTTCAGTACTATTTTGTCTTGAAACACTATTACAAATAAGATTTATTAGTGAAGCAATAGTGTATTAAAGAACTATTCACTGTTATGACATTCTTGCACTAAATATATTTTAAGTATCAATTATTTGCTATGAATCATTTCCATTTATGTCACTATTGTTGTCATTTCCAGTCAAAAAATAATGGAAACTAATTCTCGATCCGCCAAAATGGTGGGAATGGCCTTAAAAAAACAAGATGGAAAGGGTAAAGTATGCCAGATAAAAAGTACATCAACAGTGAATTTTGTTGAAATGAAATCAGTCTCATTAAGTTCGAGCTCATTTTCTGAGGATGATGCCGATTCCGTACGTGATACCACATACATTCCACCCGATATTGTCAGTAAGAGTAACAGTCACTGCGAACCAAATTCAACATCAGACAGTTCTGAGGCTAACACAACCGGTGTCGAAACTCCGATGATTTTAACGAGTCCACTAAACAAAGGAGTAAAGCGTAAACGAAATGAGAGTAATTGGGTAAGAAATGTAAACAAAAAGTTGAGAAATAGTGGAAAAGAATACAAAATGAGGTCCACTTTATGGAACTGTGCTTTGAAGACTTCTTTGATATGAAGGCTTTAGCAACTGAAATGGGACTACAAAATATGGCACAGGTAAAAATTTCCACAGTGGTTGTTCTGCAAGTTCGGCGCGATTCACCAACACCATTTTCTTTAAAACATCTTATAACGAAACCTAATTTAAGGTGGCAAATAATATCATTAAAAAGAAAAACATGAAGGATATTACAATGACAAGAGCATTTTACACAAAACCTCAGATAGCGGACCGCAAAAAAAAGATCTGCTAGAATTGATACAGAAAAATCACATTCCTAAGAATTATAGACCCTTTTACGAGCAATTGTAATCCTTATTCAATTCATTTTTTTATTTAAAATGAATATTATTTTTTACGTGAATTTATGTTTCTTTATTTTTGTACCTGAAGTAATATGTTAATTTTTATTTTACAATAAAATATGCAATGAAAGCAATAAATTTTATTTAATATCCATATTTTTTTCTCTTATAATGTTTAGTAAGGTGTAAATATAATACAGTCACAAGTCAGAATTTCCAAAAGTTTTTCAGCTATAAAACTTTTTGTTATTTGCAGTAACGTCACAATTTTAATTATGTCAGATCATAAAACCTATTTTTGCAGCAACAACGTCATAAGAAAAACTCGGAGTACTTTTGAGTCTACAGAAAAAAGTCCATTATACATTTCAACCTTTAATTTACATATACGTCTTAACCAGATGCTATTTCAGCAAAATTGACCATAATCTTCTTTTCATATACAATTTTAATATATATAAAACAATTTAACAACTGAAAAATGCGTCTCCTGTAAAATCACAATTTTTGAGTTATGACGACGTTGCAGCAAATGAGCGATATGTTTTGCTACCACCACTAGTACTACGTCGTCAGCGAGTCTCACGATCTTCACTCATTCCGGCAAGGGCAGGCGGAGTATATTATTGTACATTAAATTCGACAGTGTTGGGTCCAGGACCAGTCTTTCTGGCAATCCAACATCATCATCATCATCATCATCATAGCATCACAGTTCGGGGTGAGCCATTGCTTCCCTTTCACTTTGCCTTCACGTCACTCGGTCAACAGTTTTTCGTTTGATAGCAGGTATGTCCATAGCTCCAAAGTCGCCTTCTATGTTATCTCTTCAACGTTTCCTCTAGTTCATAGTTTCTGATTAAAAAAAAAAAAATAAATAATTGGCGCTTACACTTCTGTTAGGTGTTTGGCCGAGCTCCTCCTCCTATTTGTGGTGTGCGTCTAGATGTTGTTCCACAAATGGAGGGACCTACAGTTTCAAGCCAACTCCGAACGGCAGATATTTTTATGAGGAGCTTTTTCATGGCAGAAATACACTCGGAGGTTTGCCATTGCCTGCCGAGGGGCGACCGCTATTAGAAAAATGTTTTTATTAATTTTGCTTTCACCGAGATTCGAACCAACGACCTCTCGGTGAATTCCGAATGGTAATCACGCACCAACCCATTCGGCTACGGCGGCCGCCGTGATTTCTAAAAACT
>JAYXIM010004435.1:0-19283 GCA_037575425.1 Anastrepha fraterculus | reverse complement strand
TGGAAAATTTGCAAAATGTCTCATTGGAGCGACTATTTACCTTCTTAAGAAGATCTAAGTGGTTTAAGCAACTTTGTTAGGGGATGTAAATCAAATGCAGGTATTCCAATGGGCCTTAGTGACACCGAGTGTCTTGTCTTAAAAAAGCAACCTCACTACCTAACCTAACTTTTTATATGCATATCCATAAATTCACTCAATAAAATTTCCATTAGCAGCAATAGTCTTCTCGATCTGTGTTCGGTAACGATTGAATGCCCGAATCAAATGCCCCATATTCATATTCACCATAAAGGTATTAATTGCAGCCTTCAAAGAAGAAACTGCAGTACGTAGTACATATGTAGTAATCCAGGGAAATAAGGTCTGTGACGTTAGGCGGCTCTAAGTTAGGTGTTCTTAGGCGCTGCAGGATGTTTAATTATGTTTAGAAGGGGTTTTGATCGAATAACTTGCATAAAGAAGGATTTATACCGGAGATCTTCATGGACAACTCGACGGCTGCATGAACAACTCGCATGACTGACAAGCTGCACGAAAAACGGTTTCAGTTAAGTTAAAATACAAAAGAGCCGTAGCCAGCTGATACCGCATCGAATACTTTCAGAGCCGGGGAGGGCGTTTGTATCCATTCGGAGGACATGACTCAGGCGACGAAGCCGCTGGATCTTTTTTCGCTGCGCTATGTCTATGTCGTCATAAAACTTCTTTCGCCTACGATACCAACGTCGCAGAATCTCTCAAATACTCCAGGAAAACCCATTACTCCATGGAAATGTAAAAAAAATCTGCAACGACTAACTGCTGCTTCGAATTATTGTTCGAAATTGATTTATTTCGTGACCAATTCGTACTTGGTACGGCCAAGTCAAGAGGTCATGTAATGTGTTTTTTCGGTGTGTGGCACGGTGTGGTCGGACCAGAAGAACAGTGTTGTTAGATAAGTTAGTTTAAGTGCTCACAATCGGTTGCTTTAATGTAATATTTTCTGAATTGCTTCTTGATATCTAATTTGTATCCCTAAACAGCATCCATCTCAAATCTTCGTACTCGTAAGCAGAAATTGCAATAAATATTATTTCCCAGATTTTTTTCACTTACTGCTTATTTATGCGTAAATTTACGCTTCAAGCCTCATCTCTTTTGGTGAATCAAATAATTTCTTTGCGAGTTCTGCCATCGGGTAGCGAAGTACCGAGCTAATAAGCTGTTAAATTGACTGAAATTATAATAAGAGCGGTTGTTCCTCGATAGGAAATGGCAAACCAAATGTACGAGTATTTTTGAAAAAGCTGTTCATAAATGGCGGATAGTCGTTGACGGCATCAAATTAATTACAGAGGCCCATATTTGGCTCAAAGTGAAGAAGTCCTCCACAAATAGAGGAAAGTAATGAAGCAAAAGCAAAGCTCGGAAATGGAAGTTTACACCTCATAAATTAAAGCGAAATAATATTTACGCCGAACTTGAGATAAATGGAAAATTTGCTATTTAAAGACCGTTCTGTACTTTGGATTTTTTGTTTTTTTGGCATAAAAAATAGTATCACTAGTACCAAATTGCCCTGTCAATCAAACTTCTATAACTCCCCCAGTTTTCCTCCGGTTTGCTTGAAATTTTTGCACAAAATTACCGAAGCGTTAACATTTTAATATGCAATCGGTAAGAAAAAAAACGGTCAAATAAGCCTAAAGCCTCACAGTACCAAGCTGCCCTTGCTAAATTCTTTCAGTCAAAGTTCTATAACTCCTTCAGTTTTCCGCTGATTTGCTTGATGTTTCAATGCAATATTTAGAAAATATAAAAAGAAAAAAAGTAGTTAAGTCATAACTCAAAACTCTGAAAAGTAATAGCATTTGGACATAAATTATTTTCAGCAAAACTTTGAAATAAAATTTGTTTCAATCAACACCAAAATGCTTCAAAGCTAGAAAGTAGTAAAAAAAATATAAAAATTACGATACAACGGCGACGCCTTTTATCTTCTCTTTGCAGTTTAACCACCATCATTACAATTTTTTACTATCAGACTTGATCGAAAATCTTTTATTGGTCGTAAGTGTGTTGCAACCCTCATTTACACCTAACTAACTTTTATGAGCCTCTATGCACGAGCCCGTATAACATTTCAATACTTAATACTTGAATATCATAAGCAACAATCCAGTATTTCCCAGTAAAGATAGCGCCAATATTCTGATAAAAACAATTGCATTTAAAACAGGTTTTTCAAGAACGTGATTTGCAAGCCATGCAAATGCGGCATGCAATTTTAGTTGTATGAAATTTTTTTATTATGATATGTTATTGTGGATTAGACGATGGATGCGTGTACAATTACTGGCTAGCATTTAATAACTGAATGGAAAAGCAAGTGTTCGTTTGTTGCTTTCGCATTGTGAAGCTTGAATGGAAATTAAAACGAGATTATACAACTATAAAATTTATGAAAAATTTATTGCAAGGGTAAAAAGGGCACGGAAGATCATCTTTTTTATGCTACGAATTTTAGAAAGGTATGCAAAAACGATATGCAAATATGTTGAGCAAAAATTTATTGTTAATGGCTGTTAGAAATTCCAGTTGAAATCTTTGTTGTATTATAAAGAGCGGTCAAATAAATGAAATAGAAGAAAATGTATGGTTTCGAAAGTATAACAAAATGAATGCTTGGAGAAGTTTTTTTGTTTTTTGTTGTTTTGAAGAATAAACGGTGCATCATTATGGGTGTTTTTTAAGAGCCTGAGAACTTAAGAACTTATCTGTAAGATAATTTCATGGCAGTTATTTTTTGTTTTTGATAGAGGTCATGTTTTTGCCGCGGCTACGAGTTACATGGTCCACTCGATGAATACTATGTTTGACTATTCTTATGGCTTTAATGGTGGCTTAAATATTGTGATAAACCGATTGTTAAGCGCGCTGCATGGCAACTTGCGCCGTCTTGCTGGAACCAAACGTCGTCACTGTTTAGTTGATTCGTTTTTGGAAACAAAAATTCAATAAACGCAGTAACGCCAGCTCTTCCCCCATTACGAAAGAAATAAAGGCCGATAGACAGACTTTTTTTCCAAGTAAATTTGCACAACTTAAAAGTGTAGTTCTGAGGTTAAACGATTCATGATAGCTTGTTAATCCTTACGTGAGCAGATATGTCAACACAGTTTGCAACATATGATGCCAAGCTAATTTAATTATATTTATTTATCTGTATTAATTTAGTTTTATTTATAAAAACAAAAAAAAAACAAATTTTTTTCACTTTTCACCAGGGCAAATATAGATTTTGTTTATATTTTTTATTGTATTATTTCGAGGTTTGCCATTGCTCACGGTTGAAAAGTTGAACTATTTTCTTACGTTGTTATAAAACAGCAAGAAAAGTAACCAACATTATCTTTTGGCTCAAAAGCAAAGGAAATTTATGAACGAATGTTGAAAGTGTACAAGAACGTTTCGCCATCAAATGGTACAGTACTCGTAGAAAGATTTTTTTTTTTTTAAATTTTTTTTTTTATTTTTTTTTTAATGGAAATACTTTATTTGCAATCTATCTTAGAATACAGATATTCAGCAAAAGAGATCTTATTACCTAATGACAGCATAGTATTTACACTGGTGCAAAACTACATACAAAACTATAGAATTTTTTTTTTCTTTTTACAATTCTTATGCATATTTTATGTTATTAGATTTAATTTTTTTTTTTTTTTTTTACTCGAAAATTGTATAACTTAATATACTTTATGTATAACTTATATTAGAATTTTAAAATTTATTGGAGCCTTTTAAAAATTTCATATTTAGCTCTTTTTTTTTTTTTTTTTTTTTTATTATTATTATTATTAAATTGACAAATTTAAAGGAATGGCAAGTGTAAGACATGATTGCGCTTTAATCGTCTAATTTCATTGGTTGTGTCCAACAAGCAAATAGCATTTGTGTTTACATGGTTTGACAATCGTTCAATGTATCTCTTAGAATATACTGAGATTTCTCTCTTAACAAATGGAATACCTAGATCCTTGTGTACGGCTTCCTTTGTGATAAACCAAGGTGCATTAACAATTGTTCGCAAGGTCTTTGACTGGTAGCGTTGCAAAATCTCCACATTGGACTTACTAGCAGTTCCCCAGAGCTGTATACCGTAGGTCCATATAGGCTTCAATATAGCTTCAATATATAGAAAGATGAGTTGCGGACAAGCCTTGAAGACGATCCACGTCAAGGACGTCCAAACACAGCAACAATGCCAGAAATCGTAGAAAAAACACAGGAAATCGTATTGGAACATCGTCGAGTGGCTCAAAAACATTTAGTAAAAGCCCTAAGGATCTCTTGGACAGTATGAGCACTATTTTTACTGAAGTATTGTGCTTCAGAGAGCTGAGTGCACAATGGGTGCCGCATTCGTTAACAATGGAAGCAAAACACATTTGAATGCGTCTTCCTCAGCAACACTAAGAGCTCTTTGGAAAGGATAAAGCGGATTTTGTGCATAGATTCAGCACTACGAATATGACTTGGGTCTATCACCATGATCCTAAATCAAAACAAGAGTGGTATGAGGCTGGTTCTTCTACTCCGAAACGACTTCGTGTACAGAAATTGACCAAGAAGTTGTTAGCATCAGTTTTTTTAAATGCGAAAGGAATTTTTTTTGTGGATTACTTGCAAACTGGTAGAACAATAAACTCTGAAAAGTATTGTAACCTTTCAAAAAAGCGTAGTTAAGCATTCGGGAATAAAAGCACAGTTTGCAAAATAAAAAAAATTATGTTTCATCCGGACAATACGCCGAGCCGCAAAAGCATTTTGACAATGGCTAAAGTCTATGAATTAAAGTTTGAATTGTGAAAGTATCCACCGTATTCAGCAGGTGTGGCATCTAGCGTATTCCATGCGTGGAAAGCGTTTTTCATCGAAAACTGAGGGCATAACAGCCGTGGAAGCGTATTTTGCAGCTCTTCCAGACTCTCACTTCAAGGATGAGATTCATCAATTGGAATGTGGTTGCGACAAGTGTATTAATGTTCAGGGCGACTATACTGAATAGAAAAGTGTATTTCAAATTGTGCTTTTCCCATATTTGATTATAACAAAATTTTGTTCACTCTCCATTCACCGATAGCCTAAACATCGAAGCCCATTAACCTCAAAGTGCCAAACAGTGTATTTTGTGCACAGTTACACAATTTGGCACTTACAAATATATGCAAATGCACATAATACAGTTTTCATACTGCATTTGTATGTATGTATATATGTTTGTCTACACATACATACTTGTATTTTTAGAACGTTCATTAAGTGCAAACAAAAGGCGTTGTATTTTCGTACCAAACCAAACAAACTGTCTAAAGCTGAAGTTATACAAATAGTCAAAAGCATATTTGTGCATGCGTGTATGTATGTATCCCAGTTCCAGTATCTGAAAAATATTCTAGCATTCGAATCACACGCTTTGTAGTTGGCCTTTTGGGCCAGAATGAGTTCAAACCTGTTGCCAGTTCACCAACTTCGTGCGAAGTACCTGGCAAACAAAGACCTCTCATAAATAACATACAGACCTACTTACATACATATTTTCTTAGTCGTATTTGGAGCACACGAGACAGATATGTCTGCCCATGTATGTATGTAAGTATATTAAGCAACTACGTGCGTCTGTTTGCACATTTGCGATGCTTAGCATAGAAATGTGTCTAAAATTTTTTATTATTTATTGTAATTCCAGTAAATGTTTAGAAAAGTAAGTTTTAATAGGTAAACAAAAAAACAACAAACGAACATTTGACGCAAAATCGAGCTATTTTCAAAACAAATATGAACTAAAAAAAATTAAAAATAAAAATTTAAAAATTGTGAATATTAATTTCTGCCTCTGAACAAAAATTCATTTCCCTTACACTATTTACAAACATTTTGCTACGAAATTCCAGATAATTATTTTTACATCCCTCGTTTAATTAATTTCAGGCGCAACAAAATTCTAATAACTCGTAGTAAAAATTAATTGATAAGCACCAACAATTCGTTACGTGCAATTTTATAATATACTAGTGTGTGTAAATATGTATGTATGTACATATCTAAGCTTGCATTTAATTGCTAATCGATAATAGTTTATATGAAAACAATGGCAAATTAATTAGCTAGAATAAGCAAAATGAATAACTAACAATTTATTTATAACGACAAGGTGTGGAAATTTTAATCAAAAAGAGAAATTTCCTTTGAATTGTATTAGTAATAAAAGCTGAAAATTTGTAATTATCTGCAGCCATGAAATTAACTTTTTTATACGAGTTCGCAGACACTTCATACAAATTTACTGCTTTTGGTATGAAGGTGCAGATGATTTGCAAAATTGTGATATTTGATCGCCATTTCATTCAATTTCCATAACAAAACAATATTAAAAACAAAACATTAATAAATAAAAAATTTAAAAAAATTTTCTAACAAATTTTCAAAAAAGAATTTTTTTTTAAATATTCAAAAAATAAAAAATTTAAATCGAAAAAATTCAAAAAAAAAAATTCTTAAAAATTAAAAAAAAAAAATTTCTAACAAATTAAAAAAAAAAATTGCTTAAAATATGGGAAAATACATGCATCTATGAAATTAACACTTTTATACGAGTTCGCAGACACTTCATACAAATTTATTACTTTTGGTATGAAGCTGCAGATGGTTTGAGAAATTGTGATATTTGATCGCCATTTCATTCAATTTCCGAAACAAAACAAAATTAAAAACAAAAAATTAAAAAATAAAAAATTTAAAAAAAAATTTTAAAAATTTTCAAAAACAAAAAAATTTTTTAAATATTCAAAAAAATGAAAAAAATTCAAAAAGAAAATTTCTTAAAAATTTTCAAAAAAAAATTTCTTAAAAATGTTCAAAAAAAATTTCTAACAAATTAAAAAAAAAAATTTTAACAAATTTTCAAAAAAAAATTTCTAACAAATTAAAAAAAAAATTGCTTAAAATATGGGAAAATACATGCATCTATGAAATTAACACTTTTATACGAGTTCGCAAACACTTCATACAAATTTGCTGCTTTTGGTATGAAGCTGCAGATGATTAGCGAAATTGTGTATTTGATCGCCATTTCATTCAATTTCCAAAACAAAACAAAATTAAAAACAAAAAATTAAAAAATAAAAAATTTCTAACAAATTTTCAAATAAAAAAAAATTTTTCTTTAAATATTCAAAAAATAAAAAATTTAAATCGAAAAAACAATTTCTAACAAATTAAAAAAAAATTGCTTAAAATATGGGAAAATACATGCATCTATGAAATTCACACTTTTATACGAGTTCGCAGACACTTCATATTTGATCACCGTTTCATTCAATTAAAAAAAAAAATTACAAAAAAACATTAAGAAAGAAAAAATTAAAAAAAGCAGTCTAACAAATTTACAACAAAAAAAATTTTTAAATATTCAAAAAAAAAAAATTCTAACACGTTTTCAAAAAAAAATTTTCCTATGAAATTAACACTTCTATACGAGTGTGCAGACACTTTATACAAATGTGTTACTTTTGGTATGAAGCCGGAGATCATTGGTACGTAAAATCATTTCATTTGACTCACACTGGTTTTTTTTTTTTCAAAAATTAAAAAAAAAACGAATTCTAAAACAAAAAATTAAAAAAGAATTTCGAAAAAAAAATTAAAAAAAAAATTAAAAAAAAACAATTAAAAAACAATTTTATTTTGTGGGATTTCTTAAAAGCAGAGAAAAATTCCTAAATACGACGATCGTTTGAAAAGTCAGAGCGACTACACTACTGGCGCCTACCGAGGCTATATTTAGTTATCAAAATGGCATCTTTTGTGCTAATCGGATCTGGGCTGTGTCACTCAGACAACACTTCCACCACCTACACCAGAACTACCTACAAACTTTGTGCTAAATTAAATTAAATTTTAAATCACTCATTTAATTTCCATCAAAATTTCATTTCTTTATTTTGTTTTTTATGTTTAGTTAGTAGCATCCCCTAGAAGCACACACACCAAGTTTCAGCCAGATCGGTCAATTTCTTTGTATTTGGAATTCATTTGAATTGAGGAAGTCGAGTGATTTTCCTTTTAATTCACGACAAATCACCAGCTCACCGACAAATCACCCACACGTAGCAGCTGTGTTCGCAAAATGAAATGGAAATAGGGTACCAAATCGTTTCACAAGACAACTATTCTCCAGACGTGGTTCACTTGGATCCCTCGAGTCCCTCGAACTACTATTTGTTCGCCAATTTGTAGAAGTGGTTGCCGGGAAAGAGGTTTTATTCAAGCGAGGAGAGGATTGCAAACACGAATGGCTAGATTTGCAACAGCGTTGGACTTAGTGTGTAAGTCTAAAATGATACTATGTCGAAAAATAAAAAAAGTTTGCCCCCGGCGATTAAGTAGTTTTAATTTTTGCACGGACTTTTCAAACGAACCTCGCACATACTTGTTTTGTATTTTTGTAGCGGTTCCTCATAGTCGGCCGGCCTCATATATACTTTAACCTACTTAAGGGCCAATTTGAAAAAAAATAAATTTTTTTGTAATTGGATATTTTTTTGAACTTACAGATTTATTTTGTTTAATGATTTCTTTTTTTAATTTAGCGATTTTCTTTAACTTTAAAATTTTTTTAATTTCAAGAATATTTTGTAATTTTGTGATTTTTTTTTATTTTAGTAAATTTTTTAACTTAATGATTTTTTAATTTAATATTTTGTTTTATTTTAGTGATTTTTTAACTTAAAATCTTTTTTAATTTAGTGATTTTTTAACTTAATGATTTTTTTAATTTAGTTATTTTTTTCTTTTATTTAACAATTTTTTATATTTCAGTGATTTTTTTAACTTAAACTTTTTTTTAGTTTAGTGATTTTTTAACTTAATGATTTTTTTAATTTAGTTATTATTTTTTATCTTAACGATTTTTTTAATGTAATGATTTTCGTAAATTAAATATTTATTTAATTTAAGGAATTTTTTAACTTAAAGATTTTTGAATTTCATGATTTTTTCAACTTAACAATTTTTTTACTTTAATGATTTTTTTTACTCAATGATTTTTTAAATTTTATGATTTTTGATTTAATTTACAAATTACATAATCAAAGGATTTATTTATTTCACATTTTCGAAAAAGAAGTTTCGCAAAATATACTAATATTTTTTAGTTATTACAGTGATCTATCTTCTTAGGCACTCTGTGTTGTTTTTTTTTTTTTGCCCTAATACCCTTTATTTCCTTATTTTATCTTGTATTTATTTCCTCCCATGACATTAGCTCGGTGAATTTTTCATATTTCTACGTTAATTAAGATTTTCACATTAATTTTCTCGTGTTGTTTCGTTATCGTGCACTCAATATACGTGACTGTTAAATATGGTTTTTTTGAATTTTTTTCCGAACGGGACTATAAAACTTGCCAATGTCAGTAAGAGAAGTCATACATTGTATATTGGTGCCCGGCAACAAATATGAAGTGGATTGACGTATCAAGCGAATTTTCCCTTTATTTGAAATACTAAGCTGGCCTTCTTGCATCAACTGGGACTATTGATGGCCTAAAGGGACTAAATCTGGTTAATAACATTGGTGATTGAAACCGCCAAGGTTTCTACGGTGGTCATGCAAAGTGTGCCCAAAAGAGTCAAAGAGTTTCGAATTTCTGCTTTATATGGAAGACATTGTAAAAATAAAAAAAATAAAAATTATGCGGTCAAGACATCCGAAAATACGACTGTGTGGTTATGGATGATGAAATATGCGTAAAAGTATACTTTAAGCAGATTCAGGGCGCTGAGTTGTATACTGCAACGAAGCGAGGCCCAGATTCCTTTAAGCTAAAAATATTGGGTAAGTGCCCCAAAAAATATTTGGTTTGCCAGGCCATCTGCCAGTGTGGTATGAAAAGCAAAACGATTATTACCACGGGCACTAAAAATTAAGAAATTTATATGAAGATGTGTTTGCAAAAACGTTTGCTTGCCATTCATAAGACAACATTCAAACTCAGTTCTGTTCTCGCACGATTTAGCATCCTGTCATTATAGCCGTCTTGCCATGAGCTGGTATGAATATCACGAGGTAAATATTGTTCAAAAGGACCACAACCCCCAAACTGTCCGCAATTGTGACCTATTCGAAAATATTGAGCAATCGTTAAAAAAAATTGTTAAAAACAAAACAAAAAATTAAAAATGAGCACCAGTTTAAAATGAATTGGCAGAGTGCGGCAGATACCGCAACTAAGACTGATGTATATTACCTAGTGAGAGGAGTCAAATCTAAATGTTGCCATTTTCTTCACAACAAAGAGAATTGATAAGAGTTTTTTGTTTAACTTGGCACGATTAATAAAGAGAAAATAAAATAAAAATTGTTTTAACCGACCAATATTTTGCGTGTTCATTCCTTATATATACATGTAGATGTGTATATTAGGATATCCAAAAAAATATTAAATGTCCAAATATCCAAAAAAATTGAAACCTCCTAAGCCCAATTTTCTTTTTTTTTTCATATAATATTTACTCTTGCCGGCAACGCTTTGAAAATTACAATTAGATTCCAATGGGGAAAATTCATTTTTCCATTACTTTGGTATAAAATGATTAGGTAGGTAGCTCGCGTGGCTGTCGTAATGACACATATAGACCTGTCGTAGATCCATTGTGGTACCACTGGAACTTAGCTTTACACCATGGCTTTCTTTCTAAACCATTTTGCAGCTTTTATAAACGAGTTTCGTTAGTTTTATATGCATGTGTAATATCCGCTACATCTGTTAAGAATGCACTACCAAGACTGCGAAACCTTCACCCTCACATAGGAGGTGTCTGACTGTTTCCTCTTTTCCTATAAAACGATAACAAACCGATATTATTTAATCACCTCCAGTATTTTCTCTTTACAAATGTCCACAAAATTATAGGAATTTAATAGCAGTTTCCAAAACGTTGGCGCGGGCAAATCTATATATATAAAAAGAAGTTACATTTCCTTGGTAATCTTATAACTCAAGAACGGGCTCACCTATCCAAACCAAATTTTCAGGCTTTGTTTGGACTATTCAGTAGATGGCTTGTGTTTTGAAATTTTAAGAATCGGATACCAGGGTCTCGAGAAATAGGTCAAAACGTGAACCCGGGTAACCCTAGGATGTGTTTGTACAATATGGGTAGCAAATGGAAGCTGCTGATGATTCTATAGTACAGAGTATTTTTGATGCCGCTCCGTGACTAGGGTCTCGAGATATCGGCCAAAATGTGAACCCCGATAACTTAAGGATGTGTTCGTACAATATGGGTAGCAATTGGGAGCTGTTGATGATTGTTATAGTTAGAGTATTTTTAATGCCCCTCCGTAACTAGGGTCTCGAGATATAGACCAAAACGAGGACCTGGATAACCCTAGGATGTGTTTGTACAATATGGGTAGCAAATGGAAGCTGCTGATGATTCTATAGTACAGAGTATTTTTGATGCCGCTCCGTGACTAGGATCTCGAGATATCGCCCAAAATGTGAACCCCGATGACTTAAGGATGTGTTCGTACAATATGGGTAGCAATTGGGAGCTGTTGATGATTGCTATAGTTAGAGTATTTTTAATGCCCCTCCGTAACTAGGGTCTCGAGATATAGACCAAAATGTGGACCTGGATAACCCTACGATGTGTTTGTACAATATGGGTAGCAAATGAAAGCTGCTGGTGATTCTATAGTATAGAGTATTTTTGATGCCGCTCCGTGACTAGGGTCTCGAGATATCGGCCAAAATGTGGACCCCGATAACTTAAGGATGTGTTCGTACAATATGGGTAGCAAATGGAAGCTGTTGGTGATTGCTATAGTTAGAGTATTTTTAATGCCCCTCCGTAATTAGGGTCTCGAGATATAGACCAAAACGTGGACCTGGATAACCCTAGGATGTGTTTGTACAATATGGGTAGCAAATGGAAGCTGCTGATGATTCTATAATATAGAGTATTTTTGATGCCGCTCCGTGACTAGGGTCTCGAGATATCGGCCAAAATGTAGACCCCGATAACTTAAGGATGTGTTCGTATAATATGGGTAGCAAATGGGAGCTGTTGATGATTGCTATAGTTAGAGTATTTTTAATGCCCCTCCGTAACTAGGGTCTCGAGATATAGACCAAAACGTGGACCTGGATAACCCTAGGATGTGTTTGTACAATATGGGTAGCAAATGGAAGCTGCTGATGATTCTATAGTGTAGAGTATTTTTGATGCCGCTCCGTGACTAGGGTCTCGAGATATCGGCCAAAATGTGGACCCCGATAACTTAAGGATGTGTTCGTACAATATGGGTAGCAATTGGGAGCTGTTGATGATTGCTATAGTTAGAGTATTTTTAATGCCCCTACGTAATTAGGGTCTCGAGATATAGACCAAAACGTGGACCTGGATAACCCTAGGATGTGTTTGAACCACATGAGTATCCATTGTAAGTTGTTGATAAATGCTAATGAAAAGAGGACTTTTCTTTTCGCTGGGTAACTAAGGACTCCAGTTATAGACCAATTGGGAACTCGCCTTCAGGTTAAGAGATGGCATTCCAGTTAAAATGTTTTTAAAAATTCAGATCCGTTATCTACATATATTTCTCGAACTTTACAGGTTCAAGGTCAAATATACAATAGAGCCATACCAGCCTTATTTAGCGTAAAAAATTGAAATGGAAATTGAAGAATAAAAGTTTAATTACAAGTTTTTATCGGCTCTTTCACCTTACCTGTATATAGGTGACCACCACAATCAAATTTTAAAAAAGTACAGAATAGGCTATTAAAAAGTATGTTGAATGAAAAAATCAACTAATTCAACTGTTTAAACATTTTACGAGTTCTATAAAGAAAACTTAATATGAAAAATTTCTTGCGATATAAAAAAACATTTTATGTATAGTGGTGCGAAGCCCACTGGGAAATGCTAGTATTAAATAAAAATAAATAAAAAATAGGTGTTAAATTTTTTCGGTCATAGAACAAATTTAGGAAAAATATTTTTTTTGTTTTGTTTTTGGCTATCATAATGTATGTATAAGTATATTATTATTAAAAAATATACAATATAAACTTAAGCGCTTCTAGCACACCAGCTAATATGTGTAGGAATGTACGAGTATTTCCAAATATCGTTCACAAACTTGATGCTCAAAAATTGGCAAACTTACACCGAAATATTCAATCTCCTCTTCAAGACGTTTCATTTTCACTTTTTTTAAACCAATTTGAAAGTGCTTTTGTAATATGCAATATTTTCGCTATTACATATATTAATATGTTAATATTTTATTTTTTATATATTTTTTAGATAACTATAGTTATCAAATCCTTTCATTTACGTATCACTATTTCTTTTATATTTTTTTTGTTACTTTTTTTAGTATTATTCATTTGCCCATTTTATTTTCCACTAAAAATTATACCGCCACGGCGTTAAATTTTATTATCGCATCAAGCATTAACACTACTGTATATTTACAAACATTTCGCTTCATCAAACTTCCGGGTTAATTTAATTTCAACACAAATTACGCGAGTACAAATTTAGATAGCACACCGCCATCAAAGGTGTAATATCAATTATTGACATTATCTTTAAAAAAAAATTCAAAAATTCAAGTCGTCTTCACGCTGCTCGTTCGCATCGCTAGGTTTTGCTATGTCAAAAGATTTTTAAATACTAAAAGAATTACAAGTCGTGTGTTCAGTATATAACCAATGAAGCAAACCATCAGTCAACAGACTGAGCAGCGGCGAATCGCTCACTCAACAAGCCAGTTAAGAAACGCTGGGGCTAACCACAAGTTTAGCGAAAAATGTAAATATGTGCAATAGATGTTTTTGTTGTTTTTTTTTTTTTGTTTTTTTTTGTTTTTGCTTTTAGTACCTACTATCAATAGTAAGTGCCACCTCATTACAATATTTCGTGGATACATTTTTACATACAAATTGGAATACTGAGAAGCTTAGCCAGAGCACTCGAACATAAGTATTTCTCGAACTATGTACATGCATACATATGCACAGATACATATACACATATAATTCTATAAAGTAGCTAACAAGGCACTTAAATAAGCTAATATTTTCAGGAGAATAACTAAAAGCTGCTGCTATCTATTAATGGATATAAATTTTCATAGCTCAGTGAATAGGTGCAGCAATTAAAAATAATAACGGAGTGAGAAGGGTGAAGCCACTCAATGAATTGAACAATTAAGCGACCGATTGAAACTTTTGCAGGCCACAAAAATCAATTCCAATTGCGATATCTAAGTGCTAGTACGTATGCTGTCAAAAAAGTACGGGAAATCGATCATTTAAAAAACCTGTACTTTAAGGAATTGTCAGAATTCAACAAAAAGGGTCAGAAGAAGCAATAAAGAGTATTATCTGAGTATTAAAAGGCAGTTGAGAGAAAAAATGTCTCGAATAGGTAATACTAAGTTTCCACCGCAGCCGCTATCGTGTTCTTAGCGCAAACACGAAACAAAACTCCTGTCAAATCCCATACAAAATTAAAACACAACTCCATACCTAAACCCACTTTTCAAAGCGTGTTTTGTTGGGTTTGCGTCTAATTTAATTATTAAGTGGTGGCAATGTTGCTCATTTTCCTAATTTATTATTGCATTCTTATCGAAATATGGCAACAATGACTGCAATTTGTCAATATGATATTTGATTGACGGCCGCCGTAGCCGAGTGGGTTGGTGCGTGATCACCATTCGGAATTCACAGAGAGGTCGTTGGTTCGAATCTCGGTGAAAGCAAAATTAATAAAAACATTTTTCTAATAGCGGTCGCCCCTCGGCAGGCAATGGCAAACCTCCGAGTGTATTTCTGCCATGAAAAAAATCTGCTCATAAACATATCATAAAACAAAATGAAATAAATGTATAAAAAAAAAATTTTTTTTGTGATTCGAACCAAGGATTTCGGATCGGAAGCCCACATTGCTAGCCGCTGGGCTATCGCGCTGTGCTGTCGCCGCAAAATAATGTATCATAAATCTGTTTACCATACCAAAGACCATACAATTTGCAAACACATTTCGGTGGAAACAGTTGACAGTTCTCCCAAACACAACTCCTGCAAACACGGAGTTTGCTTTTGGTGGAAACGGGGGCTAAGGTTAAGTTAAGTTAGGTAGTGTTGGCTGATCTGTAAAAAATCTCATTTAGACCTCTAGGGTGTAGTGTGTTACTAGTGCTATGTATTTGTAGTCGAAGACATTATTTTATGCAATTCTTAATGCACGTCTTCGCGAGCCGTTCAACCTTTCGTTAGCAATATCATATCACATTTGTCGAGTTCCACATAGAGCAGGGTAGTGACAAAGTAAGTGTTCCAAAGTACCCATAGCATTTGCTTCGTTGCTTGTTACACGCTACGCTCTGGACTAATCCCATTGTCACGTGATGTGGAGTGAGATAGTGTCCCGTCAGTACTCCTACCAATATTTTGCAGTCTTTTCTAGAGAGTGATAAAAAAATGTTTGTGATTTTCGTGTTCCAATTCCTTAGCATAATTTTAGCAGTTTTGTACAAAGTTGAGTGTTTCCACAAAGCGCTAGTTCCTCATTCAGTTCCGTTTTCAGAAAGGAGAGTGATGGGTATATGGCCGACATGCTTAATCTCGACAAGCGAATATCTGCCTTAGCGAGCTCATCGGTTCTCTCATTTCCTTTCTCCTATTCCTTGGCTCCTGGTATCAAGTAAATAGAGACCTGCACATTTCGGCAGAAATGCATGGTTGAACGCATTCCAAGTTAGTCCAAGAAGCCATAATTGCTTTAAGAGCCGTTTTGCCATCAATGAAAATGTTTAACCGAGTATTAAGAGGAGTTAATTCCAGAGCCAATTCAGCTGCTTTTGTTACAGCATGAAAAAGGGAGTCTGAAAGACTTTTAGAGATCAAATTGCGAACAAAAGACAGCCGCTTCTATCCCTTCCACTAATTTGAAAAGAAATTATATAAATAGTATGCGGGGTCTAGATCTTTCTGCCATCCATTTTGCTCGAAATGGTAAAATTTTGGATCACTAAACTAACGCCCATTTTACAAAGTAATCATCGTAAAAGAATTTCTGGCCAAGAACCCACTTTATTCACCTGATTCTTACTTCCAAGTCGATGGCATAAAACTCAATTTTGAATTTTTTTTTACAATTGTATTATTTCTTTGCATGTGGGTGCTATTGCTGAAGATGCCGATTTCGAAAATTAAACAATAAAATTTAATTAATAATAAATTTCGCGGTACTTTTTGCACAGAATGTATGCTGACGTGCATTTTTTTAAGTGGAGCAGCGAGTGTTGAACTTTTGGCAAATAAATAATATTTTTTCCTTTGAAACGCTATCTTGTATGTATGTATGTATGTCTATGTGTGTTATCAGCTTTCAAAAGATATAATAGCTTGTACCTGCATTAGCCAAAATCTGATAACTACTCAAAATTTCCAAAGTATGACGTCAAATATTTATCTCAGCCCAAAAATCAGCCGACACTTCGCAGATAAATGGCTAAACATAAAAGGGATATTCACACAGATCTCATTAATTTGGCAGTTTCTTAAATGGGAGTTCAGTAAAATATTCTACAAGTGAACGCGCCTTTTTCTTTTGCCTCATTCCAATTCAGTTTTGTAACAGCTGATTGTTATTTTGACTATTGCCCTAATGGCTAAGCCAGCCACCACAGCAGTTCGTTACGTATGTAGCTATTGCTAATTATGCATCTAAATTGCAAAAACAAAATATAAGTGAATTGAAAGTAACAAGCTCAGTGTGAATACCTATAATAAAACACTAATATCCTTATAATGGGCCAAAAACAAAAAGAAAGATAAGCACAACAACTCAATTAAAAACACTTAAGTAAATAACAATTTAACCGTTGATGCTCATCATCAGAAAAAGAGAGAGAAAGGCAGATCGCAATCAATGCGACTACAATAGAGTAAGAGTGACGTCGAAGGTTTCGCTCTCTCGCCTGTAAGCAATGTGAATGCAGGAGTGTAGCCAGATTGGGTTGATAAATTCTTAATTCTTATATTTTTTAAAGTTGCAGTAACGCAAAGTTAAAGTAGTTCTTTGTTGTTGTTGTTCTTGTAATAGCATACACGTTCCTCACACATATTTGGAGAACCCTGCTGGAATGACAGTCCTTGGCTGGATTTAAAGCTGGGTCGTTACCGGTAACATAGAACCAATTGCGATGGGAATGAGTAGTTCTTGGTAGACGCCCTTGCATTCGCTACTGATCTCCCTAACTAATTTGGCAGTTATATGGTATATATATTCTATATTCAATTTGGGAGCCTCAATTAAAAAAAATGTGGAAAAATGTTAGCCTCTTCCAATAAGTTCATAAAAAAAAAAATGTGGACTATACTCATGAGTCAATGAAATATTTTTTGCTTTTGTTGAAATAGCACAAAGCATTCCCCATACATTTTTGGGAAACGCTACTGAAGTGAAAGCCAGATATAACCCATAGGCTGCAAAGTCCCGGGCCTAACACGTATATGGCATTCACCTCTTTTCCATTTAGTACTAACCTTAAATAATAAAAGTGTGTTAAAAAGGCAGCTGAAGTGAAAGCCAGATATAACACATAGGCTGCAAAGGCCCGAGCCTAACACGTATATGGCATTCACCTCTTTTCCATTTAGTACTAACCTTAAATAATAAAAGTGTGTTAAAAATGCAGCTGCTCAAACTTTATGATATTCTATTCATTAGTTCGTGAATTATTGTGCTAAGAGTGATGCTAGTTGTATTATTTTCAAAACAATGGATCAACAAAATTTCGTGTTTTAATTTTACATTGCTTCTTGATGGGAAAAAATACCGTTCAAGCGAAGCAATGGCATGAAAAGTGTTATGGGGGTTTGCTGACTTCAAACATGGTCGTAGAGACACCGATGATGCACAACGCAGTGAACGTCCAAATGAGGCGGTAACACCAGAAAACAACCAAAAAATCCACAAAATCGTTTTGAATGATCGGAAAGTGAAGTTGCGTGAGTTAGCTGACATCGTAAAGATATCAAAAGAATGTGTTGAATTTATATTGCATGAGCATTTGACTACAAAAAAGCTCTGTTCAAAGTGGGTGCCGCGTTTGTTCACTATTTTGTTTCATCTAGACAACACACCGTGTCACAAGTCAATCAAAAAAATTATAAAACTGCATAAATTGAATTTCAAAATGTTCCCAAACCCACCATACTCGCCAGATTTGGCACCCAGCGACTGCTGGCTTTTCGCAGACCAAAAAATTGCTAGCCGGTAAGAAATTTCGCTGTAATGAAGAGATTATAGCTGAATCTGAGGCCTATTTTGAGGCAAAAGATAAATCGTTTTACAAAAGTGGTATTGAAATGTTAGATCGGCGTTGTTCTTAATGAAAGTTAATTAAACTAATTTTGAACAAACAAAAAAGCCGTTTTCTCTGTTAGGCCCGATACTTTTCAGCTCATGCGTTATATAACAATACCCATTTGTCTACCAACTAAAAATTTTTCTTTCCGCCTGCATTTTTCCGTTAGTAATTTACTTCCTAAATATTGATTTGATATCTGTTGTACAGATACATTTGCGCTTAAAAAATAAGAGTGTTGTCTGACTTTTAAGTCACACGTTAGGGAAAGTAAAAAACCTTCCAAATTCTGAAAGAGCCTGAGGAATTTCTCAAAATCATCAACTTTTATCTTTAAATTTCACAAAAAAATACTTGATTATTATAAAAAAATGTTGTTTAGATATAATTGAGATTAAACTAACTAAATAAAGTAGGTAACATTGTACAGCTGTTCGTGTGATTAAGTGGTAGTCGTTTCAATTGCGTAAATAACAATCGCAAACATCAAGAGATATCATAAAAACCTTGAGGAATATATGGTGTCTATTACGATTTCCAAAGTCATATTGCCTTTGGTCATTGATATTTATTTTTTTGAATTTTTTCCTTCAAAAGATCTGGCAATGCTACTAGCAAATAGAGGCACTAGGGGAATACAAAATCAGTTCTACTCTCTTTATGTCAAGAGGCTTTCGACAAGTAAATAGATACGTATATTAATGAATGTATGTATGTAAGTATGTACATATGTATTTATGTATGTGTGTATGTACCTTCAGCTACTACTTTACCATACAGATCTAAAATGTGAATGCCTAGCCATTGGTGAATCAGAATTAACTGATAACGAGCC
>JAYXIM010004434.1:0-19321 GCA_037575425.1 Anastrepha fraterculus | reverse complement strand
ATCTTTTTTTTAATTTTTTTTAATTTTTTTTTTATTTTTTTTTTATTTTTTCATTTTTTCTTATTTTTTTAAGTTTTTTTTCATTTAAATTTTAAATTAAAAATTTTTTTTTAATTATGTTTTTTTTAACTATTTACTTTTAATTATTTTTTTTTTAATTTTTTTTTTGTGATAGGTACTTTATTTTAACATCTTTTTATAAAAATATTCCGTTGGAAACATATTTTAAGAAAAAAATTAATTTTTATTATTTTTTGAGATCGGAAATTTTTTCACAAACACCAAAAACAAAAATGTAGTTTTAGTTATTAAATTTTGAAACGTATTCTCTAAAAATTTAAAATTTTGGTATAGAGCTTTTTAACACAAACAATTTATTTATTTATTTTTTTTTTTTTTTAGAACAAAGCAGAGCTTAAAAAAATCTTTTGAAAAAAATAATTTTATTATTTGGTCATAATCTTTAGGATACAATTCTTTTTTGACGTTTTTGAGACAGAAGAACATTTTTTCACAAAAAAACATATAATTTATTTTATTATTATTAAATTTTGAAATGCATTCTATCCTAAAAATTTTGGAACATTTTTAACATTAAAAAAACTTTTTTTTTTTTAATTTCTTTAGACAAAAATTGTCACAATTTTTAGGAAAAAGTGTATTTTTGTCCATTTTGAGAAAAAAGAGTATTTTTTCACAAAACCAGACGAAAAAATATATTTAATAAGGTTTTAAGTTCTTTAACATTAAAAAAAAAAACAATTTAAAACAATTTAAAAAAAAAATTTTTTAATTATATTTTATTCTAAAAAATTAAAAATTAAAATAAAATTTTTGGAAACGTTAGAATAGATCGAAGATACTTCACTTTAAAGCCTCTATACCAAACTTTTCAACTTTGAAGAAATCTCAAAGCTATTACTTTGTTTCAAAATTCCATAATTTCAGTTTACTTCGTCTATACTCAAGTCTAGAAATAACCTGTTTTCAGGAAAATTTACGCTAATATCGAAAATACTTGAATCATCTGACATTACTCTGCAGCAAATCTGACGCCCTAAAAATTTTAATACATTCCCGATGTGCGGCTCATTTTTGAGGCTCTTTAAAAGAGGTGTTTTTTTAAATTGCATTTTTATTAGAAAATTCTAAAAATTTTACTGTCAATTGATGACACTGAGGCCTGAAAAACTGTAATAATATTTTGCAAAAAAAAATGTATATGGAGAATATTTAATAAGCTATAAAACTGCTGGAACTTCTAATTCAAAGCCGTGGAATTGTGATAAAAGTTTGTGAAAATTTTAATAATTTTGCATATTACATACTAAATTTGGCTTACTTCGATTTTAGTAAGGCAATGAGCTATACTTATAGAACAAAATAAAGAACACTAAACATTAAAAAAAAAAAATTATTTTTCCCCCTTTGAATTTTGAAACTTGATGAATTTTTTTCTTTTCAGCGGTAAAATATCTTTCAAAAGATATTTACAATAATTCCTTATGCCTCGGAAAAATTAAAAAAGAAATAAAAAAGTTTTAATAACAACAAAATTTTAGGCAGGGTTGCCAAATAACGTATGACTAAAAACAAAAATAGAAAAAGTTAATTGACTATCAATCAAAAAAAATTCTAAAAGCATAGAGACGGTACGCAAGGTGACGCAAAATTAATCGGAGGATTTACAATTTTTGCAAATGGCGTCGTACTCCAATCATATTTAACACTCGACAACTGCAGTATTCAAGCGGACAAGCAGTGGAAGGTATAATGGTTAAAATAAATGATTTCCTACATTTAAACTAAAAATTAAAAAAAAAATTAATAAATAAAACAAAATTTAAGAAATAATAAAAAATTCGAAAACAAAATTGAATGATTAATTTTGCGCCTAATAACTTATGACTAAAAACAGGAATAATTAAAGAATTAAATGATTGTCAATAAAAAAAAAATTCTAAAAAAACAACATTGGATGATTAATTTTGCGCCACCTTGTGTTATTCCGGAAATGACTCCCGAAAACGACTGCTACATTTTTAATAATATTAAAACTTTTTTTTTATCATTAAAGCGCAAAAGTAAAATGTAAAGGAAATATCAGTGCAAAGACACTTATGGGTTAAATTAATGTGTATGTATATAAAGCATTCTATGTGTGTATGTATGTTAATTAATCATTACACCCAATAATTTTCTCCAACAAAAATAATCATTTGAATTATAAAGTTCGCTACCTGCTGAGGACACGGTCAGCTGCCGATTGCTGTCAATATACAGCAAATGCTGCACGCGCACAACAATAGGAAAAGTGTATGCCTTCGTACGCGTCAATGATGCGGAAAACGAAATAAACAATTTTGAACGAAAAGAAGAACTGCCTTACGATAGTTCCAACTCGCTTTTGTTGTAAAATGTAGGTATGTACATATGTACATATGTACTTGCAGTACACCGAAAAACATGCTTTGATGCCGTTGTAATTTTTTATTTTTTTATTTTTTTATTCGTATGGACCGAACACGGCAATAAAATCCACATTAATTACGAGGCGCAGGAAACGAGCATACACACACTGACGCACACAAATATACCATTTGCCCATTTGCCCATTTGCCAATAACGTAATCGATTACGTGATTTACATGACAGCCGAATGGGCAAGCAAACAACAACAACAACAAATACCGCTGCAAACGAAATGCTCATAAGAAATTACAAAAATGCCTCGGAATTCATTGTATTTATTTATTTATTTATTTATTTACAAAATAGTATATAGGTAATATTAGTGGCATACATATATATGCATATATATATATATATATACACGCGTGCATGCGTGTGTGTGTTGTGGAAAATCGTAAAACCCCAGGAATGCGAAAGCGTCTAAGGTGTGGGAAAAACGGAAATTGATCAATGAAAATTTGCATTTATATGGAATCGCGCGAATTGTAACTGCCACAAATATTCATTCGCAATTCAGTAGTAAGGGAAATGCATGAAAATCTGGCAACAAAAAAGCAAGAACGTATGTACGTATTCCACGTATTCCAAATATACAGTGGTGAACAAAAGTTTTCGGTCACACAACGTACTAATGGAAGAAAAATGTTCAGAAAAGGACTTAAATGTAATGCCTTTCTTTCTAAATGCTTTGAGAGCCAGTGGAAAATAAGTTGCGATTTAAAATTGATGATTGTGCATTTTAAAAGTTTGGAGCACCGTGAAAGACGACGTTAGATATCGACTTGAAAATGATGGTTTTCTCAAAACAAAGTAAACAAAGTAATATTTTAGTTATAAACCCTTTTAAATTGCAACACAATTTTAACCAGAGTTGCCAAACTATTTTTTAGTAAGAAAAAAGAATTAATAAATAAAAATTAAGTGTTGCGGTTAAGATTCAATTTTAACATAGTGTTCACCTAACTTTAAAAAATTAAATGTTAATAAAAAAATATATTTTTAAAAAATTTTTTTTTTTTTTCAAATATAATTTCTCAATAAAAAAATAAATCATTGTCAAATGATTTTTTAATCAGAAAAACTGATATTTTAGTTAAAAAAAGGGTTGCCACATAATTGTTCAGTAAACAAAAATAATCGATGCATTAAAATCAGAGTTGCCAAAAGATTTTTTAGTCAGAAAAAGTATTAATAAATAAAAATTAAGATTTTTGGATTAGATTTAATTTTAACAGAGTTGTGACATAACTTTAAATTATTAGACGCTAATCAAAAAAAAATTTTTTGAAGGATTGTAACATAAACAACAATACGAAAAAATAAATTATTTATAGGATTTTTGTTAGAAATAATTTGAAACTACGCTTTCACATAATTTTTCCAAATCCACATGAAACACATTTAATACAAAGACATTTCAATAACCATTTTAAAGCTTCGGGCTTAAAAATTTAACTCATTTTCATTAAATTCCATATACATTTCTCAAAAATTATAAATCGAGTGAAAAAAGATGTTACTTGTAAATTATAAATTATACTTTTCTCGAAAAAAGACAAATAAATGCATAGTTTAGTTATAAAAGGGTTGCCAAATAATTGTTCAGCAAGCAAAAATAATTAATAAATAAAAATTAAACGTTATGTTTAAAATTAATTTTAACGGGATTGTCACATGACTTCAAAAAATTAGTTTGTCAAAAAAAAAACATTTTTTAAAAGGAGTGTATCATAATTTAACAATACAAAAAAACAATAATTTATTTATGGAATAGTTTCTGTAAGACATAACTTCAAACTACATTAGCCGCCTTCAATTCGCTATGCGCTAGCGAGTAGCAAATATGTTGATGAAGCAACTGGTGTATAATAAATAAACAAAAGTTGGCAGGCAGCACTGAAAATGAGTTGCAAAGAATTACATTTGTCTGGCAGCACTTAATGAGTATTAGTAAGACCGCGTTCACATAGGGAAACACTTATTGTTACAATTCAATACTTCGGATGCTCGGACTCTGCCAGCACACTTTGTGTTTTCGTACCCAATGTTGTTCTAGACTAAAACCTAAGCAACTGCAAGCAAAGCAGCTTGACGGGCATTATCAAAAGAATATTTGCAAAGTTGAACCAAAAAAATGTGCCTGTCTGAATGCGGCCTTATGAAAATTGTTTAATATCAGACAATAGAGTTGGCAGCAGTGAAAACAGTGAGTGGTAGTACCAGTTTTATGAGATATGACCATACTTGCTAGTAACGAATCTTGTGCATATGCAAATTTTTCGGCAAGCGAGCAGACCCGAACATAGCGAGCGGAGGAGTGGCGAATCGAAGGCACCTATTATCACATAAGTTGTTTACATCTAAGGGAGAAACAATGTTAAAGGGAGCTCGCATATGAGCTTAATTTAATTCGTTTCCAATAAAAATATATAAAATTTCTCAAGGATTAGAAATCCCGCGAAGAAGAATGATAGATATCAGATCGAAAATTATAAATTTCTCAATAAAAGACAAGCAAAGAGTAATATTTTAGTCATGAAAACGTTGTTTCTTGATTATAAATTGGATTGCCATACTGAAAAATTGGATTTCTACTGAAAAATTAAAAGGTTTGAATTCAAATATATATTTTAAATAGGATTGCCACATAACCTCAAAAAAATATTTTTTTGCCAATACATAAGTGTATTTCTAAAAAATATCCGTTTTTCAATACAAATTAAAAAATTGATTTATAGAAAGATGTTTTTTTTTTTTAATAAATTCAAACAACGTCAATACAAAAAACTAAGCGGCAAAAATTTATGATATTAAAGTTTTAATATATACTCAAAGGTTCCAATTCTGGAGGAAAGTTTTACATATCAACTCGAGAAATATAAATTTCTTGTCAATGGTTGGAAATCTAGCAAATTTTCGTACATACCAACATCAAAATTATATAAGAAATTTTGTGAAAGCTGAGACGATCAGTGATCATCAGATTTTTCGTTGGCGTACATGTATTGTAATATAACGGCGTTAAAGAGCCTACTTTGAAGGCCATATAATTAATGTCTATGAATAATAAATACGTATTTAGTGATTTATTGACTAATTTTCGGTATTTTTTCGCAGATTATTATATATAATTCGTCGTTAAATGCCGACTTCGGGACTGCTGTAACGTCTACCAGGCAGAAGTTTTAGCGATAAAGGGGAGAACTGTGTACGTTAACGCACACGCCGTAACAAAAACTACGACAAATATCTTTACGAATAGCCAGGCGGCCATCACATCAATGGAGGCGATTATACTAAGATCAAAAGTTGTTCAGGAAGAAGCCTGTCAGCTTTAAATGATATAAGTCAAAGAAAGTCGTGGCTTGTGTGGTAGGCAGACACTCTTCTAGGTTCGAAGTATTTTCCCATGAATACTGTAAAAATTATAGAGACGAGGAAGAGGGAGAAACTGTAGAACACTTCCCCCGTAATTTTGCAGCGACTGCTACAAAAACCTGACCTAACCTAATGTAATTCGACCTTTCGTGCAGCTAAAAGTCGAGTTGTCTTATGTCGTTGATTTATTCTCAGTCTAATTTATTTGTTAATTGAACAAAAGATTGGTTTTTTTGATATATAATCTCACACTACAATACAGAAAATAATAATTAATATCTTTATTTAATTTTTTTCGACGCTTTTATTCTACATAATACGAAGCAATGCCGAAAACTTTTTTCCCTTACTGTATGTATATATATACATAAATTTATATGCCCAGTGCAATATTTCACTTGCTATGATTACTCAGCTTTTATATATATGCATGTAAATAAACCCCCATCCATTGTTTACTTCAAATTTGTTCACCCAAAACATTAATAAGCTGCCAACTTGCTAGAGGTCCCAGTGTGATTCCCGCATATATATGTATGTGTATGTGATGCTCATGCATGTGTACGAATTATATGTTTTTGCATACATAAAACACATACAGGCCGCGACAAGCAATAGCACATCACCGAATTTACCTGGTTGGGCAATTTTTTGTTTAAAATTTTTTTTTTTTTTTTGAATGTGAATCATTTTAGTTTCAAACCATTAAAAAAACTCCAAAACTTAAAAAAATTTGAAAAAATCAAAAATAAAAAATTTTAAAAATTCTAAAAATTAAAAAAAAAAACACGAAAAATTAAAAATAAAAAAAATTAAAATTAAAAAAATACAAAAATTAAAAAAAAATCCAAAAATAAAAAAATTAAAAAAATCCAAAAATTAAAAAAATTACCAAAAATTAAAAAAAAATTCAAAAAATAAAAGAAAATTTCAAAAATACAAAAAAAACTCTAATAATTAAAAACAAAATCTGAAAAATTACAAAAATTGTAAAACTTAAAAAAATCCAAAAATAAAAAAATTCCAAAAATTAAAAAAACTTTCACAAAATAAAAAAATTTCAAAAATAAAAAAAAACTCCAAAAATTAAAAAAAATCTAAAAATTATAAAAAAAATCTAAAAATTATAAAAAAAATCCAAAATTTAAAACAAATTCAAATATAAAAAACTGCCAAAAATTAAAAAAAAATCTAAAAATTATAAAAAAAATCCAAAATTTAAAACAAATTCAAATATCAAAAACTGCCAAAAATTAAAAATTTCAAAACACACAGTTTTTTTAAGAAATCAAACGTACTTCAGTTTTTTTCTTGCTTTTTTTTTGTATACACTAAAAAGTAAGCACAAGGCTTTGAGGACAATTTGATAAAAATTAATTTTGTATTTCATAAGTGCCACATAACCAAACAATACATCCATACGAAATTAATAGTGTCAAAAATACTTGGTGAAGTTGATAAAGAAAAAAAACTAAAAAAAAACAATTTAAGAAAATTAAAAAAAATTAAGAAAAACGATTTAAGAAAATTAAAAAAAAATAAAATAAAAAATTAAAAAAAAAAATTTTACAAATAATTAAAAAAAATAGAAGAAAAATTCAAAAAAGAACAAAAATTTAAAAAACAAAAAAATATTAAAAAAAAATTTAAAATAAAAAAAAAATTTAAAATAAATAAAAAAGTTAAAAAAAAAATTTAAAAAAAATTAAAAAAAAAATTAAAAAGAATTAAAAAAAATAAAAAAAAAAATTAAAAAAATTAAAAAAAATAAAAAAATAAAAAGATTAAAAAAATTAAAAAAAAGTTTAAAGAAATAAAAAAAAAATAAAAAGATAAAAAAAATAAAAAATTTAAAAAAAAAATTATAAAAAAATTTAAAAAAATTTAAAAAAATAAAATAAAATAAAATAAAATAAATTAAAAAAAGTAAAAAAAAAAGTAAAAAAAAGTTTAAAGAAATAAAAAAAAATTAAAAAGATAAAAGAAAAAAAAAATAAAAAAAAAATAATTACTTCATACAGGGTAGGCCATTTAAAGCGGGCCCATCGGGCAACCCTATAACTTTTGACAGGAACGTCAGATCGACTAATGACATAGCGCGTTGGAAGCGTCAGTCCAAGACAATTTTTACCATGGAGCAGTACACTCCAAAAGAACGCGCTGAAATAATTCAGCTTTACATCCAAAATAACTTCTCAATTGTGAAAACTCAACGTGCGTTTAAAAAAAAAATAAAGTTAAAAGTGCGCCATCCAAAAGCACTTTACAGCGTTTCAGCCACGCATCCAGACAACGTACACGACGTTCTGCTGAAAATATCGAGGCTGTACGAGCCAGTGTTGAGGAGGCTCCGCGAACATCGAGTTATCGTCGTTCTCAGGAATTAGGCATCGCCAGGACAACACTCAGGCGCATGGAAGGCTACTGGTTCCAACAGGACGGGGCTACATGCCACACTTCACGCGCTACAATCGATTTTTTGAAGCCATTGTTCCCTGGAAGGTTGATTTCGAAAAATGGTGATTTTCCGTGGCCACCGAGATCACCAGATTTGACGCCACCGGACTTTTATTTGTGGGGTTATCTGAAATCCAAGGTATACATCAACAAGCCAAGGACTCTAACTCAACTTAAAAACAATATCCGACGCGAAATCGCCGCCATACCGGCCGAAATATTGGCCAAAACGATGGAAAACGCCGAAAAAAGGACACATTTGGCCATCAAGGCCAGAGGCAAACATTTGAAGGATATCATTTTCCAAAACTAGCTGGAACAAATCTCCTTGAATCAAAATAAATGATTTTTCATATCAACACAAAAAAAAATGTTTTTTTCAATGTTTTTTTTTCAGAAACAAATGGGCCCGCTTTAAATGGCCTACCCTGTAGTATGTGCTGCCCCCACCGCTACAAATAATTAATTCAAACGATTGGGCATTCATGGAATGAGTTTTGGAAATACGTAACTTCAATTTTGTCTTACTCTTCCACAATAGTCTTTTTTTATCAATCAACCGTTCAAATTGCCGTCCGTTTTGGTAAACATAACTAAACAGTAGTACCCAAATATTTTCAATGGGGTTTAAGTCCAGGTTACATGCTGGCCAATCCAAACGGTCGATTTTGCTCCTTCGAAGAAGACAAGACTCAGTTGGGACACTGAATTGCAGCATTGCTTTGCTCATTTCATTTGAGATTTTATGCGATTTGAAAAATAATTCAAATAGGTGACTTCCCATGATGCCCAAAAGCTGCTCAAACCATAAGGAAGTAGCCGCCAAAATGTCGAGCACACCAAATTGTTCTTTCGCGGCATGTGTCCGTCCGATACTTCATCTTTCCATGAACTTTTTCTTGAACTTTTACTTATCAATAAAAATGACACTGATCCATTCTTTTGACCAAAATTTATATTTGTCAGCGAATTGCATTCGAGCGTATTTATGGCACGTTTTAACTTAGGATTATGCAGCTTTGTTTTTCGTATTTGATGTTATCGTCAGTACTTAAAATTTGCTGAATTCGCTGCGGTATTTTGAATGTACTACAAAATTTTGTATCCGAAAAAATATGAAAAAAAGCAACACATCTGCTAAAAAAAATACAAAAGAAATGCCTTTGATTTTTTAACAACTTTAAACTTGCACTTTACTACACTAAAAAACCACAAAACTGCATCTTTGCATCTGCAAAAATCTTTCAAGAAATTATAATTAAAAAGCACGAAACTCCGATGAAAAGTTTGTGGAAATTTTCCGATTTTTGTATTAAATTTTAAATTTGGATTTATATGGATTTTGTGTAGCAGTGTAGCTGTAAAAAAAAATTGTGAATATTCCAATCAAAATAAAACTAATCAAAACTGATCCAAATGTTGAGGTGCTATCGTTTTGTCACGGGCTGTATGCGTATAAGTACTTGGCTGTTTGGCATTGAAAATTTATATTAACGGAAAACCTCATATGCGTTATAAACAAAAGTATTTTACACTTTACTATAACTCGGGTTTATTATAGTCGTGCACAATTGGAGGTTTATGTTTACGTCAAATTGTCTGAAAATGCCAAAAGGTGGCAGCTTGTACAATAAATAGTTGCGCGCCTCGAAATAAATTAAATACGTTGAAACAATTTCTATTCATATACACAGACATACATATGTGCATGATTGTATGTATGTGTGCATGTATATTTCATTTTAAAATGGAATAAAACAATATAAAACTGCTGGCATTAAAAACCATAAACCATACAACACCGCATTGAAATGTGAATTGAAGGCGAAAAATGTCGAATAGCAATTTTGAGTAGTGAAAAGCTGATTAAACGAGTGTCAACACCACCGCCGGCGAACTCAAATGCCTAAAATTGAAAATTGAAACTCAGCACTTGTTGGAAATACGTGGATGCAAGATGATATCCGAAGCCCTGTGAACTACATCAGGAAGCAGACATTTAAAGAAGACATTTAAAAGTTACAACGAAATGGTAACTCCTTTCCTTTTCCTGAAAAGAGACTCTCTCGTTCCCGCTCTCTTCTTCTTTTTGATTGGCGCGATAACGGCTTATGCGATTTCGGCCGGGTTTAACAAAGTGCGCCAGTCATTTCTTTATCATGCTAACCAACGCCAGTTGGACACACCAAGTGACGCCAAGTCCTTATCCACCTAATCTATCTAATGCAGAGGAGGTCATCCTCTTTCTTTGCTACCCACAGCTGCTACCGCCTTGAATACTTTCAGAACCGGAGTCTTTGTATCCATGCGCTATGTCTATGCCGTCGTAAAGCTCATAAAGCTCGTTGTTCCATAACCTACAATGTTCGGCGTCACCAACGTGCAAAGGTTAAAAAATTTTCTGCAGAATCTTTCTCTTGAACACTTCAAGGGACTCCTCATCGGATTTTGTCATCGTCCATGCGTCTGCGTTATACGTTAAAACGGATGTGATGAGAGCCTTGTAGATTTTTAATTTTGTTTGGAAAAGGCAGAACTAACAGCTCAACGACACACTCTCCGAACATCACAATTCTTAAAAAAAAAAATTTATTCACAAAATTAGGAAATCATCACCTTTTGCGATGGAATGATAAACTAAATGAGATCTGCCACGATAGAGGGATAGCTGCAGGTTAAAAAACTCCACTCGTCCAACTTGAATCCATTGTTCTAGCCGTGAAACTATTTCTTTGGGAAATGATGCTGTATCGGTAAGATAGCACAGAAAACTGCAAGCCACTTCTCAATTACAACGAAAAAATGAAGAAAGAATCAATACGTGTAACTACTTTAGAAGGAAAAAAACACAAAACTGCTCGCGAAGTATCCCAAAATCGCTTCAGTGGTGGGAGAACCTTTTCAGATGAAGGTGAAGAAATTGGAAACCTTTCAATGATTACTGAATTTGTAGCAGATATGGGTCCAGCAAACAACTTCACTGAGCCAGATATCGTGAATTTGGGGCAATACGAGCCCACACCACGCGTTACAGAAATGATGAGTCCATTGAATATAGACATATCTGAAACAGAGCCATACGATTCATCGAATAATTATAATTTAGAAAAGAGAATAAAAGAATCCAACGGGCTTGGAAAAATGGCCAGCATGAAGCTGCACTATGCGAACTATGTAATGAAGCAGTTATCTTGAAGAGCAATTTGCATAAAAACCCACTTAAAATTTCCAATTATTTTTAATGTCACTTTTTCCAAGTGAAAAAAGTACGAATTATAATTAAAATCATTAAAACACTAATTGCTGCAATTTTACAAGATAATTTTAACCACAATTCCTGCCAAATCGTAATGGATATGTACATATGTATGTATGTAGTACGTGCCTAAGTGCATACAACTGTGGCATGCCACAACGATGAGTGAGAGTAGAGAAGAATTTTTACGACACAAGTTCAAGTAAATTAAAAGTTTATTTCGATTTTCGCTAATACTTTTCCTGTGCATATTCGCCAGACGTTTGGCTTCCACTAAATATGCACATAAAAATATTTGTATGTATGTACGTACACGTGTAGGTATAAAGATTTTTAATTACCGGCAAATGTTTCAATATGCACGAATATAAATTTTCGAAAACTTTCCAGGCAAAATTTAAAAAATAGAACAATCAACTGCATTTGTGTGATTTACCCTATAAATAATCCAGTATTCGACTACGAAAATAACGGGCTTCTATTTAACTTTTAGGACCTCACTACAAGAACACTATAATGCAGAAATCCACCAAACTCAAAGAGTGCATCTTGTGTGCAAATTATATTATATCATATTGTACAAAAAACGATTAATTCTTCTAAGATTAATTTTTTTTTAACTTAAAATCTGTTTTAAATTTTTTTAATCCTAAATATTTGCTTTACTTTCGAAAAACATTTTAAAAAAATAGAATTTTCAGAACTTTTTGTGAGCCCCTATAAATTATTTTTGTGGATATATTTTTTGCATAAACTATCAGCAATAACAGCACACAATTTTACTATCGCTTTTTTCTTTTTGTTAGAAAACTTTTTTAATAATTTTTTTTTTAATTAAATTTTTTTTTTTTTAATTAAAATTGTTTTTGTTTTTATTTTAGTTTTATTTAAAAATTAACAATTTTTGTTCTTTTCTTAGTTTTTAATTTTTTTAAGGTTTTTTTTTTGTTTTTAAATTTTTTTAAGGTTTTTTTCTGCTTTTTTTTTTAGTTTTTAATAACTTTTTTTGTTTTTGATATTTTTTTTTAATTTTAAACTTAAATTGAAATTTAATTTGAAAAATTGTTTTTAATTCTTCAAAATTATAAAAAAAACGAAGAAATTCACAAAACTTTTTTTGAGGACCTCTATTATTATTTTTTTTTATATTTATTTATCTTTTTTCAATTTTACTTTTACTTTACTTTTAAATTTTTAAACTTTTTCAATTTTTAAACTTATTTTTAATTTTTTAATAAACTTTTTTTATTTCTAAAAATTTTTAACTAAAAAAAATGTATTTTCAAAATTGATTGGCAGGGTTTTTAATTTTGTTTTTTTATTTATATTTATTTGCGATCTATCAAAAATATAAAATTAGAAAAAATATCTTTAAAAAATCTTATTTTTTTTTGTTTTTTAGTTTTTAGCTAACAATTTTGTTTTAAGTTTTAAATTTTTTTATTTTAAGAATTGTATATATTTAATTTTTCAAAAATATTAAAAAAAAACGATTTAATTTGGAAAACTTTTTTGAGGGCCTCTATAAATTGTTCTTATATTTTATTTACAAACTATCAGAAGTAAAAAAAAACACGAGATTAATACTTTTTTCAGTTTTAAAAACTTTTTAATTTTTAAGCTTTTTCATTTTCAAACTATCAGAAAGAAAAAGAGATTAATATTTTTTATTTTTTTTTTCAGTTTTTGTTTCTTTTCGTTCTTACTTAAAAATTTTAAAATTTTTTTTAGTTTTTGGTAAAAAATTTTTTTAAGTTTTATTTATTTTTTTGTTTTTTTAAATTTGTTTAAGTTTTAAGTTTAAAAATTGTGTTAATATTTTTAATTTTTTTTCAGTTTTTGTTTCTTTTCGTTTTTACTTAAAAAAATTTTTTTTTAAGTTTTTAAAAACAATTTTTTTTTAGTTTTTGATACAATTTTTTTTTTTTAAGTTTAAAATTTTTTTAGTTTTAAATTTGATTAAGTTTTCATTTTAAAAATTGTGTTTAATTTTGTAAAAATATTAAAAAAAACCGATTTAATTTGAAAAACTTTTTTGAGGGCCTCTATAAATTGTTTTTATATTTTATTTACAAACTATCAGAAGTAAAAAAACACGAGATTAATACTTTTTTCAGTTCTAAAAACTTTTTAATTTTTAAGGTTTTTCATTTTCTAAACTTTATTTGTGATTAACTTTTTTTTTATTTTTATTGGCAGAGCTTTTCATTTTTTTTTAAATATATTTATGCAAAACAAAAACTAAATGTTTTTTTAGTTTAATTTGTTTTTTTTTTGTTTTTTGTTTTAATTCGTTAAATTTCTTTATATTTTCAAATCTTTTTTAATTTTTTCAATTGTTGGAATTTTTTTAATTAAATTTTTTTTTCTAATTCTGAAAACTTTGTTTAGTTTTTAAAGCATTTTTTTCTTTTAGTTAAAACTTTTTTTCTTAATTTTTTAGTAAAAAGATTTGTTTTTTACTTTTTAAACCTTATTTTAGTTTTCAAAACTTTCTAATTCTTTTTTTTTTTTAATGATTATATTAATTTGAGCAAACGTCACAGGAGCCTTCAGACCTTTTTAACGATAATGTGGATGGAATTGTAACCATTGATAAAATGTGAATTTGTCAGGTTGATAATAAATCAAAATAAGAGTCCATACAACTAATGAAAATAGTGAAAAGCTGTGAAGAAGTCTGAAGTGGAAAAGTCGGATGTCAAATTAATAACCAATTCGGGTTGGAATCCCTAAGAAAGTTCACTGATTCATTACTCTTAAATCAGTTGTGGGCAAAGCAAGTGAATTTTCCTTTCTTTTAGTAGACGACCTTAAGTGAGACTGGATCCGAAGAGATTATTCACCTCGTTCACACGACAGTCAGTTCTACGTAACCAGAACGACCCGGATTTATATCCGGCCAAGAACTGTCACTTCAACAGCATTACCCGCGCATGTATGGGACGGTGTATGCTGCTAAAATAACAACATCACAATTATTCACCTACTATATAGGGTAACCGGGTCTGGCTCCCAACTACTACTTACGCTTTAGCAAATTGCAAAAAGACTTCCAGGTGCGAATATTTAAGGATGAAGAGGAACTAGATGCGGTAATTACTAAGTATTTACAGTGTATCACTAAAGTAAGTATGCAGCGATGATTTCACCATGGTACAAAAGAAATAAAACTCAAAAGTAACACTACGAAAACAAAATACAATTTTATTTATTTTTCAAAGTCTTATATACATATTTACAACAAAAAATAATATAAAAGTAATTCTTGTTTTAGCCAGATCGGCTTAATATGAAAAAAGTCTTAAAATCACATCACAAAAATAAGTATGCATTCAATCAAAAACCGAATTCAAGAACAATTTTTAAAATTATAATAAACTGTTAAAATTTCGTTGGATAGCCTTTACTCTTTTTGACAGCTTTTAACCGCGATGACATAGAGTTTACCAGGTTCTGAGTCACAGAAGTTGGAATCTTTCCCCATTCCTCCATAAGTGCTTTCTTTAGGTCATCTTTGCCATTTATCTTATGTTTCCTTATTTGTCTGTCAAGATGTTCACACAAATGTTCAATGACATTCAAATCTGGCGATTGAGGTGGTGTTTTTAATTGCTTTGGTGTGTTATACAGCATCCATTCTCTCACAACTAGAGCAGTATGCTTGGGGTCATTGTCCTGTTGGAAGACAAATGATCGCTCAAGTCCCAATTTTAATGCACTTTGCTTCAAACTATCCTTCAAAATGTTAAGATAAACAGTTTTGTCCATTATCCCTTCAATCACAACCAGATTTCCTACACCAGAAGCCGCCATACAACCCCACATCATTATTGAACCGCCACCATGTTTAACTGTGCCGGTCATGTTTTGAGGACCGAGCTCTGAATTTTCTTTTCTCCATACTTTTTCTCGTCCGTCGGAACCAAAAATATTAAATTTACTCTCGTCAGAGAAAATAACGGTATTCCAAAAGTTTTGGTCTTTGGTTTCGTGCAGTTTTACAAATTCAAGTCTTTTCTTTCTGTTAGTACTATTTACAAACGGCTCTTTACGGATGTTCCGACCATGGAAACCAGCAGTATACAAAGCACGACGAATGGTTTGGGGGTTAGAAGTCTTGCCAGTTTCTTTTTCCATTTCAGCCTGTATTTTAGGGGCACTCGTTTTGGGGTTTTTCTGTACCTTTCGTATAATTATCCTGCGTTCCTGCTCCGTGAAAATTTTCGGGCGACCAGTTCTTGGTTGGTTCTTGGTATTACCTTCTCTTTTAAATTTTTCAATAATTTTTTGTACCGTGGCGTTGCTTTTATTAACATCTTTTGCAATTTGGCGTTGGCTTTTATTATCTTTGTACAATTTTTATATTAAATCCTTCATATCTTGTGAAAGTTCTTTGCCTCGAGGAGCCATGACCAAAATTTTAGCTTGAATTCACTTTATAACTTTAAAAATAATTCGCGCTTACACAACGAAACAAATTTGATGGTTTTTGTCGCAAATAAATCACATAAAGACTAACGAAACACACAAATTTGCGAACTGCATACATACTTTTGTTATATGATTTTTACCGTTTCCTACGTAATGACGCCAGACAAGATAACGGAACAATATGTCGGCATCGTGTCTTTTATATTCTTGTTAGGGATTCTGCATAGCAATTACATACATACATTTGATAAAAATATGTCGAATTATTTTGGGAATAAATTCACATATTCGGCTGTTAATCATGGTGCATACTTACTTTAGTGATACACTGTAGAGTGCAAAGAGGGGACATTTTTTGAAACGGCTTACAAGCTCTCATGCGCCACTCACTCACTCACCTAACCACCCACTAAGAGCCAACGCCTATGACTCGCCATGACTTAAATATATCGGCCCACATTTCAGTTGCAATTCACAGCAAAATACATATGTATAAAACGAATATAATCGTAGAAGTATACAGCGCTTTTAGTTCGTAAATTGCATGCAGTGACGTGTACGTGATTCGCAAATCATATTTTAAGGCTATGAATTGCTGAAAATACTTCCTTGCTGACGAAGAGCCGGATGAGTAAATATGTAAACCAAGTACGAGAACATATACGAGTATACGTATACATATGTATATGTATATGAGCGTGTAAATGAGTAAACTTGATTTGTAATGTCTAGGGGAATAAATGCATTTGACAAAAATACATACATATGTATATGCTGTAAAATATTTCAAATATACATGTATGTGTGTGAGAGTATATGTATGGGCTATGCTGCACAGTCCGAATCTGTTGACGGTCAAAATGCCTGATGACACAGACGGCTTACATTTTAGTGGTTGGCAAATGAGGCAGCATTTTAGTGGCTTTAGAGAACTGCTTTTAAACAAATTTTCAAAAAAAAAAGTATAAAATAACACAAATTTATAATTGGAATATTAAAATGCGGTTCAATTCGAAGTAGTAAGAAAATGCCGGGTTCGTAATATGAAAATAAGCTTTTATTAAAATTAGCCATTAGGTTACTTTAGCTAAATTTATAGCACAAAGGTTTAGTTGGACTAAACTCTCTGAACATCGACAAAATCTCAATTTAACTGATTGATGGAATTTTTCGGAATTTGTATTGATTTATTGAGAGTTTTCCAACAATAGGTACAAGAATTTTGTAATCATGATATGGAAACTTTTATTATTGAAAATACAATAATTAAGCGCACGAAAATATACAAAAGCGACACGACGTGAAACTCATCACGCAAGAAAAATATGTAAACCTCTCAGCCTGTAAACCTGAAACCTGATAAATGTATACATATTTAAATATACTCAAATACCTATATCGTAAATGGGATCAAAGAATGAACCTGTTTCCTTCAAGTAAATAATTTATATTTTTTGCCTGTGTGATGAGCCGTAGTTCGATATTTTTATCGAAAAGTTTGGTATTTTTTAGAATAAATTTACATATAACGTTTTCACTGCCGACCTTTACTTACTCTTCGTTCAGTGAGTTGAAAACTTTATCTGGCCCAAAGTATGGAATTAACTCAAAATAAATTCAGGAATGGATTGATCAGCGTACTTCGAATTGAAGCATCATACCTGGCTACTGTAAAACTGTGGTACAACGAGGTGCAACGTGGCCGCCGATCTTTGAAGGATGCATTTCATGAACGCCGTCCAAAAAGGATTATTGTAAGAGAAACAATCGATGCTGTGGGTCAGTTGATAAAGCAAGATCGCCGTGTGATACATCCCGAGTTGGAGACATGATTGGGCATTAGTGGGACGGGAACAGCATTTATTCAATATTTTATGAACATTTGGTAGTCAAGAAGATTTGTTCTCATTGAATACCGCATAATGGGACAATCGCCTAAAAAAAGACTGGTGTCGATTGGTGCAAAGAGATGTTGAAGAAAATAAGTCGCGGTGGTTCAAGGCACGTCTATGTCATCGAAACCTTTGATTCAAGCAAATGAGCCGGAAACAAAACAGCAATCGACAGTAAGGGTGTTTCAAGGCAAAAAACGTTGCACGCGGAAAAAGCACCTCAAAGCAAATGGTCTTTTGTTGGTTTTTTTTTTTTTTGTTTTTTTTTTTTTGTTTTTGGGAAGTTAGGTAAGTAGGTTTGGCAGCCGCATCGTACATAGAGACAAGGATACGACTTAGACCACGGAATGGGTCCGTTGTGAGCCGCGGGGGCTGGGCTACATTTCCCTCTCCATATTCCATATACCATCCTGAGCTTTTGACAAAGCGTAAAAGGTTTTTGATACCTAAAGTGTATAGATTATCTATATTCGTTAAGAAGTAGGAGCTTAAAAATCGGTTTCTGCTTCTGACTAGAGCCGGGCATGTGCAAAAAAGGTGTTCAATTGTTTCCAATTCCTCCTCATTTTTGCAGCTACGACAGAAATCATGTGTGTAAACGCCTAATCTCCTTGTATGATTTCCTAAGACACAATGTCCTGTGATAAGGTCCTGATTTGAAATCTACTCAGTTTTATAATACTCTTGGACAGACGTCAATTTAGCCTTGGCCATGTTTGCCTAGCAATTTTGCAGGTGTTAGCGCTAATCCATCTCTGATTTGCAGAATTGATTAGTGCGTCCTTAATGAGAAGCTTACAAGTTGCGAGAGGTATCTCCATAAAATTACTTATGTCTGACATACAGGTACCTTCTCTTGCAAGTTGGTCTGCCCTACAGTTCCCTGGTATATCTCTGTGGCCTGGGACCCAGCATAAGATTATACGATATTGCTTGGCCATCTCATTTAGAGATTGGCGACAGCGTAAGACACTCTTAAAGGATTCACTAATAGAAAGCTCTTCGCAAAATAACCCTGATCCTACACCGGTGTCCATTTTGGATCCGTCCGTGTAGATCTTAACGGGTGTATTGGGTGTTGGATCTTCTTCAAGCCATTCCAGTCTAGAAGGGATTTTCATTAGGAAATTCCTTTCGAAGCAAAGAATGGGAGGGTGATAATCACAGTCACTGGGTATATCCATGTAGGAGTCTAAAATGGTTCAATGTCCATGTGTGATAGTTCTCCATTGTGGGCTCGCTTTGAGCCTTAAAGCGGAGCAGGCCGCTGAGTATTTGCAGAAGAGATCTAGGAGTGGCAGATGTAGTATAATGTCCAAAGCCATGGATGGCGTGGTTTTCATGGCGCCACATATTGCTAGTTCCGCTGATCTTTGCACCTTATTCAATAAATTAGAATAGGTTTTTGTTTTTGGGAAAATCGCAACTTTGT
>JAYXIM010004433.1:0-19393 GCA_037575425.1 Anastrepha fraterculus | reverse complement strand
AAATGCAATTTATATATTTGTTTAAGGTTTATAAAGAAATCCAATTTTTGTTCATATTTAGTATTGTGGAAGTAATTTATTTTTTTTATTTAATTTAATTTTTATAAATTATTTTGGCCTAGATTTTTTTATGTTTTATAAATATTTCTTTTAAAATAATTTTAAATAGAAATTCAATTTTTATTTACTGTGTAGAAATATTTTTAATTTATATATTTATTTGATATTTTATATTTTATAAATAATTCAAAGTTATATTTTCATTTATATTTCACAACTATTTTTAATTTATGTTTTAATTTTTTCTTTACAAATAATTTGAATCTATGATTTTATTTTTATGCTTACAAACAATTTGAATTCAGGTTTTTATTCCTTTGCTTATACCTAATTTTAATTATATTTTTATTTATATCTTATAAATAATTTTAGTTTATATTTGTGTCTAAATTTTATAAAAAATTAAAATTTTTGTTTTTATTTATATATAATATTACAAGTTATTTTATTTAATTTTTATAAATATTTTATTTTGTTTAACTTTTATAAATAATTTTAGCTAAAATTTTATTTAAATTTAATCTATAATTTTTTTATAAATAATTTCAATTATTTAAATAATATATTACTTTTATTACTATTAATTTTAATTTATTTTTTTATTTTATAAATAATTTTGAAATTACTTTTTAGAAATAATTTATATAAATTTTTTTTATTCAATAATTTATAATTTTATTTTTTTTAATAAAAAAATTCATTTATATTTTTATATTACTTCAATCAATTTCATTTATATTTTTATATTACTTTTAAAAAATATTTTTTTTTGTTTTTTTTCCTTGTTCACTCCACTCGGAAGCATAGGGCCTTGACAAGACTCAGTCTTGTGTTGGTTTCGTTAATTTATTTTGCTTTCTGACAGGGTAGGTGATTAGCCTGCCGCTGAAGAGTAGAATAAATACTTTATAAAATTTTTCATGGAAACAAAATTTTCTCCTAAAATTAATTTTTCAATTTTTTTTGCGCGCACTCAAACCCTCTATAACACAATTAACATATTTCAGCAAGATTAAAATATTTTAGAGTAATTTATTTCTTTTACTTAAAATTTTTACCATAGGCTTAATTAGAAGCAAAAATATTTCTCCCAACATTTTTTTTTTTTAATTATTTGGACTTAGTTTTCTGGCAATTTATAATATAAGAAAGAAAAGTTTTAAATATTTTTAATTATTTAATTTTTTTAAGGTAATAAAATCTGCCAAAACAACAAGTATAATCTAACATGCAAAAATTTTCAAAAAAGAAATAATTTGTTTTCGGAAACACATGAATTTATTCGCCAAAAATTATTTTATATAATTAAATATTGAAATTGAAAAAAAATTTTGTAAAATATTTTAACAGAAATAGCTCGAATTTACACAAATTTTTGGGGAAAATTCCAACAATTGCCGAAATGACAAAATACATTTTATATATTTAATTTTTTTTAATGTGATAAAATTTTCATTTTTTTATGTGGTAAAATTTTCGAAACCAAGAAGTGTTATCACACATACAAAAATACTCGGGAAAGAAATAATTTTTTTTTGATTATGTGCATTTTTCCTCTTACATACTTTTTGGGTGGTTGGCGAGCTCCTTCTCCCATTTTTTGCATGCGCCTTGATGTTGTTCCACAAATGGAGGGACCTACAGTTTCAAGCCGGCTCCAAACGGCAGATATTTTTTATGCGGAGTTTTTTCATGGCAGAATTACACTGAGCGCATTGCCATTGCATGCCGAGGGGCGAACGCTTTTTCTTCATTTTGGTCTTTCACGGAGATTCGAATCTACGTTCTCCCTCAAATCCGTGCCTACCATATGCACCAACCCATTCGGCTACGGCGGACGCTGTAAAAATTATTTCATATATTTTTATTTTGTTTTAATTTATGTGTTAAATTTTTTATATTTATATAATATTGTTTTTATATTTTTTTTTTAATTTAATTTCATTGATCAAAACATTTTTTTTATGGAAATTTTCCAAAATTTATGTTTTGCATAAACAATCATTTCATTATAATATAATAAATAAAAAAAATTATAAATAAATTATTAATTTCACAAAAAATAAACCCTTAGAAGTTTGCGCATTCTAAAAATTTCCTAAAACCCGATTTACAACGTAATTCATAGAAATGAATTTTTTCTGACATTTTTTTACTCTCAGGAAAAGGGAAAAGCTACTCAAAGAGACTTTGAACATTTTTAGTTTTTCTATCGGGAAACCCTTTTATCGAATATTTGCCTTAATTCAGTAATTTTTAATTCTTCATACGAAACTAGAGTTCTTACTACTGGAATTTAGAGAAAAACATTCAAAACTAATAACAAAATTTCACAAAAAAAATCTAAGATAAACGACTTTGAAATACAATTTTTGGAGCATCCTTTTTTTCAGCAAAATTTCTATTCCGAAATTTCACACACAAAATCTTCGATCAATCACAATTTTCAGAATTCTACATAGGAATAATAATAAAACTCGACTATCAAAGCGGAGTCATATATGAATTTCACTACTACTTATATGCATAACTACAATCTAATCCACGACTAAGTGCATACATAAATACATACATACATACAAATATATTTATAAATATATATATCACTTATACTTAAGAGCTCACAATTTTATAAAATAATCTATTGTCAATACTCAAACACTAAATGTCAAATACTTTACTAAAATTTAACTACAGTAAACTACGAATAAATACTACTAGCCGCAAAAAAATCGCCGATAAAGCAAAAATACTAATAAAAATACAAATACAAATACAAATAGACAAGCAGCAACAAAAAATATACAAAACAAAAGTAAAGCAGTGGAACAAAAGTAAAAATAATTGTACAAAATATTTTTAAGAAAACCGAAACAGCCGTTCAAGAAAATAGTACTTACAAAAACAAAAATAAATTCAAATTATATTTGAGGTGAAAAGAACTGGTAACACAAGCAAACATACTTTACAAGAAATTTGAGGCAACTAAACATAGTTGCATGTAAATATATATACTTACTATTTACAGTTATCAGCAAAAATTCAGAAATATTCAAATAACCGCCGAAACAAGCATTCATAGAAAATAAGCGAAAGAACACTAAATTTTTTTTTTCTACTCAAATTTATTATAAATGGAAAATTAAATATATTTTTAAAGCAATTTCGATTAATCCTAATTTTTGGCAAATACTCTGAAAATTAATTAAAAAAATTATTTTAGCAAAATTCTCGTTTCACAAAATTATTATAAGCAGTTAATATAAATTTTAGTTTGATAAATTTGGAAAAATTATAATTAATGAAAATTTTGTAAATTTATGTTATGCAAAGAAAATTTGAAAAAAATAGCATACAACAAAACTAACAAATAATTAATATTTTCATAAATAAAACATAAAATTTTTATAAGAAATAAAATCTGTGGTGTTTTTATTCAATTCATTTGTAATTTTTTTGACGTGATAACGTCTGATAATTCGATGTAGCCAGCTGCACGCACCAAAAAATGCGGCGTTATCTTGCTAATGCGGCATTATCTTGCTCCTGCGGCGTTATCTTGCTCATGCGGCGTTACTTTGCTTGAACTGCAAGCGAGAACGCGGAACGAACGACAGAGAGGCACAATGGGCCCCCGCTTTCGGCAACGTTCGACATCTGGCTCTCTCCTACTTGAGTGAGCAAATACTTATATGTATGTATATTCGCATATGTAGGTATATAAATTCACATACTTGTATTTGCATATGCCTTCTTCCTGTGTGCATGGTAATGAACCATTTCTCTGTTGAGAATAGGACGACGATAGGAAAAGTAGGAAATGAAAGTGGGTGTTTCGAGTGTAAAGTGTCTTGAAAACGGCAAATCGATGATGTTGCCTCTTAGTGTTGTTGACTTATTAACGTCGGATGCACAATCGAAATTGAACATATCTTTCATGGATTTGATAAATGTTTCGTCATTTTTCACGTTTGTGTAAATGTAACTTGATCAATTCCATTGCGATTCCATTAACCTCCTTCTCTATATCCATACAAAATATCTATCAAACAAATAAAATTAAAATTTTCTTTTGAAAAATGGAACCATTCCATCAATATTTCCTTATGACGTTGTCACGTTAAACTATCGTCAGTAAACCGGCTTTACAGACAGCCTCTTTTTTTTTTACTCGGTGTGCAACTATGTAAGTTTCCGCTGCTTGTCAATGGATGCCGCCAGCAGTGTGTGCTAGTCGATTCTAACATAACCTAAACGTCATAAACCAAGCTTAGACATATGGTAAACAAACTACTCTGATATAGTAGTGATTTTGTTTTGGTATCATATACTTTTGGTTTTGTGAAAATGTCCGATTTTGTGCCGAATAATCGTCATTTGTGGAAAGTGTTGATTTTCCTCTTTCATTCGAAAAAAACGGCGGCTGAAGCGCATCGAGAGCTACAAAAATTTTATGGAGATGCTGCTTTAAGTAAAACAACGTGCCGAGATTAGTTCCGGCGTTAAGGAAGGCCAAAAACCTTCGAATTCGTGTCAATCGCAAGCAGAGCTTGCTTCAGTATTAGGAGTTACCCACCAGTACATTTCCAGGCGATTGCATGCTTTGGGAATGATTCAGAAACAGAGGACTTGGGTTCCTTATGAGTTAAAGCCAAGAGATAATGAACGTCGTTTTTTCGGCCGTGAACAACTGCTCCAGCGGCAAAAAAGGATGGGTTTTCTTCATCGCATCGTGACGGGTGATAAAAAATGGATTCATTAGAGTAATCCAAGAAAAGAAAGTGATGGGGACGGCCCGAATATTCACGCTCCGAAAGTTATGCTCTGTATTTCGTGGGACCAAGTTGGTGTTATTTATTCTGAACTGTTAAAACCAAACGAAACAATCACTGGGGATCGGTATCGACTTCAATTGAAGCGATTGAGCCGAGCACCGCGCGAGAAGCGGCCGCAATACGCGGAGAGGAATGAGAAAGTGATTCTACAGCAAGACAACGCTCGGCCTCACATTTCCAAACCCGTTAAAACCTACCTGGAAACACTGAAATGAGAAATCCTACCCCAACCGCCATACTCTCCAGTTATTGCGCTGCCCGATTATCACCTGTTCCGATCGATGGCATATGGTCTAGCCAGCAGTTCCATTCAGATGAAGACATCAAAAAATGACTTGATCCGTGGATAGCCTCAAAAGATGAACAGTTTTATTGCGACGGTATACGAGATGGGAAAAAGTAGTAGCCAGCGATGGGCAATACTTTCAATGATTCACTTGTAACTATTTTTACAGAATAAAGCTGTATTTTCATTCAAAACAAAAAAAAAACATCGAGAACTTAGCTGCGCATCTCATAAAGGATGGTTAAATTTTAAGGGCCGATTCTGAATCTAAACCACACCTAAACGTAAAACTCTTTTCTGCACTTTATTTAACATTTTTTAATTTCAGACTAATTCAATTTGAACCATGGAAAGATACATAATCGAGGAACGCGATAAAGTTATTCAGGCGTATTATGAAAACGGGCGTTCAAATCAAAATGCATATCGCGAACTTCATCTCCAGTGATGAGGCACATTTTCACCTCAGTGGATTCGTCAATAAGCAGAATTGCCGTATTTGGGCGAATGATAATCCAAGAGTGATTGCCGAAAAACCAATGCACTCACAAAGAGTGACTGTTTGATAATTGAGCCATACTAATATTATCATAATAAAGAGAAATGACAATAATTACAATAAAAAAAAAAATGTATTTTGTTGAAAATCAACACCGGCTTTTGAAACTTAACCACCCTTTACTTTTTTATGTTCTATTATATTCTTTGTATAATTCAGCTCTGATAAAATCTGCATAAGATTCGTATCCAACTGATTTTCTGCATTTGCATTGCCATTTCGGCCACCGATATTCGGTGTCCTGCAACTGGTTCAATTTTTAAATGGGTTTAGCTCCGCTTTTTACGGAATGTTTTAGTTTGATATTTTTATTAATTTTTTTAATTTATTTTTTATTATCATTAGTGGTTTTTATTAGAAATGTCTAAAAGAAAGTTTCTAGCAGAGTTTGCACGCAGAAGAGACTGACTTTAGATATCAAATCGACAAGAAAAGCCGATGTGAATCTGGAGTTTTCGAACAGCAGCGTAGAGCGATTTATATTTTCTAATAAGTTTTGGTGTCTCAAATAAATCAACTAAATCCAAAGCTTAAAGACGAGACTGACGAAAAAACAGCATTCTCATTAATAGCTATTAATTATCTATGGGACTCAGAAGTCCTATCTCACCACTTAATGATGTTCAACAACTACGGCTTCCTTTAGAATTAAAAAAAAATTTCTTTTAGAAAAAAGCAAGAGTAAAGAAAATAACAATGGAAAATGGAAAGAGAGTAACTTTTTGAGAGGTTTAAACAATTTTTTCTTTACCGATGGCTATGATATAAAGGCTTCACTCACTCCACTTTATGTCATATACGTGACGCTAAGAACTGATTAGTCTTTAAATCAATAGTAGTAAAATAAAAGAAAATATGGTGCAACAACTGAAATAAGTCCGGACTTTATTAATATTTTCTGAAAGCATACCGATCCAGTCAACGTCAGAATAACATGAAGACGCCAGACATCCAGAGGTTAGGTTGGTATGGTTGCCCAAGGAATGAGCACACTTGGACGAGGAAAAACGGTTTCGTCCTTTGTGGTACCAATATGAAGGAGGTGAGGTGAAAGAGGAAGACCGAAGGGAGAGGGCGAGGTGAGGTGGTGCTGGGCTGGTTAGGAGGAGGCATCAAGACGCTCTCAAAACACAAATTTGTAAAATCGTCAAAGGATTGAAATCTTCTAGAAAACTATTCTACAAAAAATTTCACGAAAGGTCTTCCCAAGTCAAACTGTCATGTACGAGTACTCGTAAATTACAGGCATTTCAAAGTAGGGGTAGAAAAGAGAAAATTCGATATATTCTTTAGTACCAAAGAGATTAGAAGTGATATGGATAAATCTTCAAAAATTCAGGTAAATCGCGAAACAGCGAAGAAGAGTTGTTGACAGAAATGGCAGAGTCGGTGAAGCAATTCACCGAACGCTCGTAGGACCTATCCCCTTGATTCCTTCTGTACAAAGTTGGCTCCACAGACGACATGTGGATGTGGATTTCCATCTTACCCAAATATTAACCGGATTCGGTTGCTTAAATTTTATTTACAATACATAAATTCGAACATGAAGACGACCCATACTGCACCCACTATTGAACGCTTTTTTTGTCTGTCCGCAGTTTGAAACCGAAAAAGTTTACTTGAGAAATAAGGTAGAGAAACCAATTAAGGTTAACAACCTTGCAAAGTAGCAAACCATTATAAAGTTACACGGATGGTAACCGAAAAAGTAGCAAACAATAGGCTGCTTCTCGCCCGCGAAGCAACACCTAACAGCAGTTCCATGGACAAAGGAAAACGAAGGTAAATTTTTAGTGCGGTGAGCTGAAAGGCAAGTTCCACACTTCAGCTTTCAATGCCTGGTGCAACCTCTGCAAAAAAACCCATATCCTTCTTTTAATATGGACGCCAAAGAGAACGCTGGACACAGTATCTGGTAGACTACACGTGTGGTAGAATCGACAGGTGAGCACGCATTCTCTTGCCCATGAACTGAAGATTACCCAAAAATCATTTAGAACTATCTCCACAAGCCTAATTGAGCTTTACGCCGCGGACGATAACTGGCGGCGGAAAATTGTAAACAGCAGCCGAAAAACACTGCTGTCAAGTAGCTGTGAGCCGGCGAAAACGATTAGAAGTTAGGGAATTTTTGTTGTGTATTTGATGAAATCGGTAGGTGATCATCCCCCATAAGCTGCTACCATCAGGGCAAACACTTCATTCGGACCTCTACTGTCAGCTACTCACCAGATTGAATCAAACGATCGACCATAAGCGGACAGAATTGGCGAATAGAACAAGTGTTGCATTCTTTCAAGGCAATGCAAGGTGACACTCGTTTTTAACGGATCGCTAAAAGCTATGAAACCTTGGATGGTTCTATCGCCCCCTGCGTGTATATAGTTCAGACCTGGTACCAAGTGGTTAGTGCATTTTCAAAATTGGTACAATTTTCTTGTTGTTATAAAACTGGACTCAAGTGGGGCTTGTACAAATGCGCTGGCTAAATTTTTTTTACCAAAAGAGAAATTCAGTCGCGAAATTATGATAATGTCTTCAAATTAGATAGAGTGAGCGAACAGATTGGCTTATATTTGGTAATATTGGGTTGAGGAATAAGTTCATAGCGTTTTTATATTTGCTTTTATTTTACAACGATTTGTTTGCTCTTTGGCAAAGGCTGCCGAAACAGCCTGGGACATTTGCCATGTGTATGAAGAAGGTGTCGTAGGTGAGTCTAAAGCACGGAAATGATTCGTTCAAAAATGGTGACCTTGACGTCGATAATACGTCCCGCAGCAAAAAGAATTCTAAATTCCGCGAAGAACGTCTCAAATCACTTTTGAGGGAGAACCGTCGCCAAAACAGTCGGGAGTTGGCGGAAAAAATGAACTGTGGTCATAAAATGATTCTCAATTACCTTCGATCAATTGGATTTACCGAAAAATTGGGAGCCTGAGTGCCTCACCAGCTTAACGAAAACGACGAAAGTCGCCTTCAAATTGTTTCTCAGCATCTCGTCCCCCATCGAACAACACGCGGTCATAAACAGCGCTTTTTGTGCCGAGTCGTCACGGGAGATGGTGCCAATACATCAATATGAAGCAAAGAAAGGAGTGAGTGGCTCCAGGAGATACGCCAAAGCCGAGAGTTCAGCCGGGTCTTCATCCAAAGAAGATTAAATATATGTGAATATATGTTCGGTGGGACTGGAAGGGCATGGTGCACTCGGAAATGCTCGAAAAGAATGCCATGATCAACAAAGAGGTCTACATTGACCAGCTACACCACGTGAATGATGCAATCCACCTAAAAATCCTATGGTCTTTGCCAAACCATATTTCTTCACGACAATGTCAGGACCCATGTCGTCAAAGCCGCACTCCAAGAGCTGGAATGGGAGGTCGTCCGGCATCTGCCGTATTCTCCAGACTCCGCTCTCTATTAATCCATACGAAGGACGTTACCTTCGATAACAAAGACTGGCTCAAAAACTTCTTTAACACCAGACCAGGCGATTTTTGGCGTACGAGCATCAACAAATTGGTTGAGAGGTGGGACGAGGTTGTAGACAGCAACGGCGATTATGTAATTGATTAACTTATTGATGTAACTATTGCTTTTTATTTAAATAAAAGTCTGCGGGAAGAATAACTTACTCCCCTACCTAATATTATACTCGTATTTTTATATGAATTGACGAAATTGTGTAATGCATCGTGCTGTTATTTATTACTGTGAACGCAGATTTATATTTAAAGCTTTTCAAAGTATGGAACGCGTCTTGACTTTCCGCCGCCTAAGTAAGTAAGAGGCTTGTTTGATAAGCTTTTTCTCATCAGAAATGAGCTCATAGGTTAGCCTACACAGGCTCGTGACAGCCATAATAGACGCTTTGTTGGCTGCTTGTCCAAGCTCCTCATCCTATTTGTGGTGTGCGTTTTGATGTTGTTTCAAAAATGGTCGGATCTACAGTTTCAAGCCGCCTCCAAACGGCAGCTGTTTTTTTTTATGCGGAGAATAAAATTTTCCATCATCCGATATTTGATGCAGGACATCGAAACTGGCACTGAGCGAATGAGAACCACGCACCAACCCACACTGCCTCACTGCTGCAGTTTCCAAATATAATCAAGGCATTGTAACTCCCTAAATTCACAACCCTTTCACCTCAAACCGATAACAGCGAAAACCTTCAATTTAATTGAGTTAAGTAGTGCAACAAGATTATCCTGCCACGCACACTTCCGACGCATACCCAACACACCACACAAAAAAACAAAAAAAAGCAAACAACAAACAACAAGGGTCGCCCTATTTTCTCACCAGCGAGAGCATTGCTGACACGAGTGTATGTGTGTGATTGTACTTGATATTTATGCCTTTTCAATTGTTTCCACACAACTTCGGCGACTTTTTAACCCGCGACAATTGAACGATTTTTCATTATGTGCGAACGTAAATAGAAAAACAATAATAACAACACGGAAAACAAAAGTGGCAATATAAAAGAGAAAAATCACGCAACAAAAGGTGTTAACAATAACAACAACAATAGCTGATAATTTATCAAGTTCAAAAAGGACACTGGCTGGCGTGCCCATGAATACGAAAGATGTGTGCGTGGCTGTCTATAGGTAGGCAGACAAGCAGACAGCGGCTAACAAAAATACAGCAACAATAAATACGAGTAAATGATTAAAGGCGCAAGGATAATCGCTTGCTGGATTGCTATTAGCAGTTGTGTCTCTATCAGCATGAATGAAGAATGTGCTCCTTTTTCTGTTCCTCATATATACTCGTATATGTATGCATGTATATGTAATTGTGTGTATGAGTGCGTGTAGCAACGCGTGCATGGAAAAAATCAAAGCGTCACAAATTGCCTACAAAGCGTCCTTTTTGTTACTAAAACTTGTTGGTTGGCTGGCTGATGGGTCCTTGCTCTGCCTGCTGGTTAATTTGTTTTGTGTTTTCTTTCCTCTATCGCCTGATATTTTATATAAATTTGTGTAGATGCAACTGTGCCTGTGAGCCTGTGTAAGTGTGTAACTTTCTCTTCCTCACCTACTTACTTTTCTGACTGCCAACTCGCCTAAAACCCAGATTAGTACCGCATATTTGTTGGTAGTTGCGTCGTAGGCACGTGACTGCCGGCCAGTCAACCAGCTGCAGTTATTCCCTACACTCGCAGTGAGAGAAGCTGGTATTCAGCTATTCTGTTCCTGTGCAAACTTTCCCAGCTTCGTTACAAGTTGATTGGCGCTTGGCATTAATGAAGTTGTCTGTTCGATTTGCTGCTGCAAATTGCGCTGGATTTTTCCCAAAATATTCCCAAATAATAAACAAGCGATTTTATTGATTCAGGCAAAGACTTAATCGAACTTGCGGACTTACGAACTTCTACATCTGTGTTCGCCATAATAGCAGTGTGGGTTATTGCAAAGTTTTGAGCAAATAGCTACTAATTTCTATATAATTTTTTTTGTTTATATTTTGTTTTATAACACAGTTTATATAATAATAAAAAAATTAATAACTTAAAGTTTCAAACTTAATAAAAAATTTACGAAAATTCAAAATTTTGTCGGCAAAATTTCAAGCTTTTAGGTAGGATTTCTTTGAAAATTCTGGATATGCACTTTTGTAGTACATTAAATTTTATGTTACCAGAAAACCATATTATTTAAGTTTCAACCCTTTCACTAAACCTAAAATTTTCATGAAAATTTCAAACGCTTTACAAAATTAAAAAAAAAAAATCAACAAATCTTTATAAAAATTTCAAATTTAAAAATATACAAAAAATTTCATAAAAGTTTCAGACTTGTTTCAAAATTTAAAAACAATCGACAAATTTTCATAAAAATTTCAAATATAAAAATATCCAAAAAATTTCAAACTTTTTACAAAATTTAAAAAAAATTTCAAACTTTTTACAACTTTTTACAAAATTTAAAAAAAAATTTCAAACTTTTTACAAAATTTAAAAAACTTCAACAAACAAATTTTCACAAAAATTTACCAGAAAACCATATTATTTAAGTTTCAATCCTCTTACTACACCTAAAATTTTCATAAAAATTTCAAACTCTTTACAAAATTAAAAAAAAAAAATCAACAAATTTTTATAAAAATTTCAAATTTAAAAATATACAAAAAAATTTCATATAAGTTTCAGACTTGTTTCAAAATTTAAAAACAATCGACAAATTTTCATGAAAATTTCAAATTTAAAAATATCCAAAAAATTTCAAACTTTTTACAAAATTTAAAAATCTTCAACAAACAAATTTTCACAAAAATTTACCAGAAAACCATATTATTTAAGTTTCAATCCTTTTACTAAACCTAAAATTTTCATAAAAATTTCAAACTCTTTACAAAATTTAAAAAAAATTTCACAAAAATTTCAAACTTTTCAAATTTCAAATTTCAAAATATACAAACAAATTTCATAACAGTTTCAGACTTGTTTCAAAATTTAAAAACAATCGACAAATTTTCATAAAAATTTCAAATTTAAAAATATCCAAAAAATTTCAAACTTTTTACAAAATTAAAAAAAAATTTCATCAAAATTTCCAACTTTTTACAAAATTTAAAAAAAATTTCATAAAAATTTCAAACTTTTTACAAAATTTAAAAAAATTCAACAAACAAATTTTCACAAAAATTTCACACTTTTTAATCAGAGATGCCAAAAAAATTCTGGTTATGCAATTTTGTAGCTTTGCAGTTCAAATCTTTATAAAAATTTCAAATTTAAAAATATGAAAAAAAAAATCCATATAAGTTTCAGACTTGTTTCAAAATTTAAAAATAATCGACAAATTTTCATAAAAATTTCAAATTTAAAAGTATCCGAAAAATTTCAAATTTTTACAAAATTTAAAAAAAATTTCATAAAAATTTCAAACTTTTTAGAAAATTTAAAAAACTTCAACAAACAAATTTTCACAAAAATTTACCAGAAAACCATATTATTTAAGTTTCAACCCTTTTACCAAACTTAAAATTTTCATAAAAATTTCGAACTCTTTCAAATTTCAAATCTTTATAAAAATTTCAAATTTAAAAATATACAAAATAAATTCATATAAGTTTCAGACTTGTTTCAAAATTTAAAAATAATCGACAAATTTTCATAAAAATTTCAAATTTAAAAGTATCCGAAAAATTTCAAACTTTTTACAAAATTTAAAAAAAAATTTCATACAAATTTCAAACTTTTTAGAAAATTTAAAAAACTTCAACAAACAAATTTTCACCATATTATTTAAGTTTCAATCATTTTACTAAACCTAAAATTTTCATAAAAATTTCAGACTCTATACAAATTTACAAATTAAAAAAAAAAAATCAACAAATCTTTATAAAAATTTCAATTTTAAAAATATACAAAAAAATTTCATAACAGTTTCAGACTTGTTTCAAAATTTAAAAACAATCGACAAATTTTCATAAAAATTTCAAATTTAAAAATATCCAAAAAATTTCTAACTTTTTACAAAATTTAAAAAAAATTTCATCAAAATTTCCAACTTTTTACAAAATTTAAAAAAAATTTCATAAAAATTTCAAACCTTTTACAAAATTTAAAAAAATTCAACAAACAAATTTTCACAAAAATTTCACACTTTTTAATCAGAGATTCCAAAAAAATTCTGGTTATGCAATTTTGTAGCTCTTGCAATTTTGGGTATAACAAAGTGTCAGTTTAAACTGACTCAAAATTCGCTTTGTTTTTTGATAATTTTTTTCGCTAACGATGTTATGCATTTTCTTTCATATAATGAAGGCTGGCTGTAGATTTCTGCCTGTTGGAGGTATCAAATTGGTATCAAAATGGCGTTTTAGTGTTACTTGAGGAGTGCCAGACTGGCACTTTAACCCTTTCACCAACCTACCTACGAAGGCTCGACAATGCACAAGACCGCCAGTAAAAAAAAAGATTGTCAAAAATCAACGCAATATTTGAGCAACTCAAACTCGCTTTTTTATATCAAAACCCCAACAGGCTTCATAACTGCTTACTCAACATTTTAAGTTTCTAGAAATTTCTAAAAATTCTGACTAAAAAGTTTGGAATTTGGATGAAACTTCTTTTAAGTAGAATTAGAAGAATTTTTTTAAGGTACCTCGACTTCAAGTTGTACGGTATTTTTGTGATTTATTTTTTTTCTAATGCTAATGTAAAATTTTGCTGAAAATATACGAATTGAATTTTCTTTAATTTGTGCTTTGCGCTATATGGTTCTTGCTGTGGTAAAAGCAATATTTTTATAAACAAAAAAAAAAAAAAAATTAAGTAAAAGTAAATAAATAGTCGAGATTTTCAATATCCCGCTGCTATTGTTTAGCACACAGATGTATGTGGATATGTGCCCACATACGCGTACCCACAAATCCGCTTAGCAGCACTCCCGTACCCACACACGCACGCACACATACGCCCGCCTTCACGTCGTTGGTTCACAGAGCGCTGCGCGCCGCTCTGGCTTAACTTGCCATTCACACTTCATTATTCATCTACTGGCATTCATTCACATTTGTTTGCCTTTCTACACATACACATACATATCTACGTACGTGTGCGTGTGTATAGCTATCGCATATCCTGCCTGTATATCCTTTATACTCCGCCATTCAATTCACCGAAAAATTAATTACGTCACTTTAGGCAAATTTATTAATTTTTCTGGTACTCCACGCTTGTGCCCTCCCTCCTTCACCAAAATCGCATGCAACTCACTGAATTTTGACAAATGCGAATTTCACTGCATGAAAAATCAATTTTAGCAGCACATAAATACTCATCAGTCGATTGATCTGTAGATACTCAATGGCCGTTTGCAAATGAAGGCTGTGCCAAATGGCAGTTTACATACAAGCGTTCATAATGGGCTTTGTGATTTTTGGCAACATAATTACCAACTGATTAGCATGACGCGTGTCGAGCGCTTGGCCAGCGGGCACTCAAAGCTGGACATTGGCCATTCAAACGCGAGCAGCACAGCCACTTACAACAAATCAGATACTCAAAGCAGAATGAATTTTCGCTTCCACTTAAATTTAGTCCAGCACTCCATACGCGGCACTTCCGGTTAATGATAAATCTCTATTTTATCGATGATGTGTCAATTTTCGATTCGCATGCAAATGTCGAGTGACCAATTGATTTGCCCTTATCTATTGCCGGTTGTAGTGCGCCAGCAATTGGTGCTCTGAGTTTTGAATTGATATAAATGATTTCTTTTTCTCTTTTTTCTTTTCCATTGCTGGTCAAAGTTCAAGTATTTCAAGTCTTTTTATTCAAAGCATGGATTTTTCTACACGCGGATAGCTGGCACACGTTTGTCATAAACGTCTGTCCCTTATTCTGGATCAAATAATTATGAGATATGCAAAATTTGGCGCGCTTCATCTGCCACATTTGGTCTTCTATGACTGCATTTTTTCGGTATTCTCAAAACTCAGTCACAAATATAATACGATGACTTCCTGCTGACGCAACTAACTTCCATAGAAGTAATAAAAAAATAATAATTATTATTGGTGCTGGCACGCTCTTGGGGTATTAGGCTGAGCTCCTCCTCCTCCTATTTGTGGTGTACGTCTTAATGTAGTGCCACAAATGGAGGGATCTACCACTTTACGCCGCTTTCGTGTGGTAGATAGTTTTTATGAGGAGCTTTCAGTGGTAGAAAAACACTCTGAGGTTTGCCATTGTCTGCCTAGGGGGTGCCACTATTAGAAACCCAATCCTTTCTCAATTATTGTTTTGTTGCCGAACAATCGAAACTGTGCACCTCCGAATGGTAGTTATGCGCCAACCCATTCGGCTACGGCGGCTTACAACAAATAGGGAAGTTCACTGCCTTGGGAATGTGAATACTGTCAAGAAGCCTATTATACTCATACCTCACTGCAAGCGATTTCTGTTTTGTTATTGTCTTGAGAACCACTAATTTCAAATATGCTGAAGGCGTAAAGAATCTTGTTTCTTGAGTTCGAAGTCTATTTGCGGCAATACGTGCGTCAAGCCAAGTAATTTCGATATAAAGAACCGACTGCCTTGGGAATGCGAGTACTGATATGGAGCCTAATAACTTCCCTCAAGTAAATTATGATTGCTTATTATAAAGAATATTATTGTAAAGTGTGGCGAGACCTATAATTATTTGCTGAAGACTGAGCCATATCCTAGTTACAACATAATCCACTTTCAGAAACCAGGTCCTTATTCTCTTTATTATCGAAGGTAACGTCCTTCATATGGTTTGACAGATAATGAATGGTACATGGTAATCGGTCGGTGCAAAGTCCTGAGAATACCACGGATGCTGAAGGACCTTCCAATTGAGCTCTTGAAGTGCGGCTTTGACGACTTGTGCAACATAGAAACTGGCGTTGTCGTGAACGATCGATCAGGTCTTTTCAGTTGAAAAGCCTTCATTCTCGCGGTGCAACTGGATAATGTAGAGCTCCTTGCTTACCGTGGCATGCCCGTTTCGGGCATTTCACAGTATGGTACACTCCCAGTCCCACCAAACACACATGATTTTTTGGACGAGAATTCGGCTTGACTCCAGCTCCGGCGTACCTCCTGGAGCACCCAGTCCTTTCGCTGTTTCATATTCATGTATAGGCACAATTTCTCATCTCCCGTGACAATTCGGTACAAATTGACCGCGTGTTGATCGATGGCTGGCGAGATGCTGAGAAACAATTTGAAGGCGACTTTCTTTGTTTTTTTCGTGAGGCTCATAAGGCACCCAGGCATCCAATTTTTCGTTAAATCCTATTGAATGAAGATGACTGAGAATTGGTTTATGATCACGTTTCATTTTTTCCGCAAACTTACAACTGGTTTGGCGTCCGTTTTCCTTCAAAAGTGATTTGAGACGTACTTCATCGAATTCAGAAGACCTTCCGCTGCGGGACATGTTATCGACGCCAAATTCCCCATTTTTGAACTATGCAAACTATTTGCACGCTGATGTCCCGACCTGCTTCGGCAGCTTTTTGACCTCGATGAAAAGCAAAGAATAGGTATCGAAAATGTTCATTTGTTCCTCCTGGGTATTCCATTTTTAAGCCTCAAAACGAATAAAAAATTAAATAACTCAAAAATATAATTAACATATAATCATATTTTAGACTTGAAACAAACGAATGCGGCAGTACTCGCTATAAGTTGACCCAAGGTTCGATAACCTAATCCTATCAGCCTCACGGGGGACATGAGCTCATCCAGTGCTAGGTGGGAGGCTCTTGCTGGACTTCAATTCATTGAATGGGAGCGCAAGTCCCAGCAGCAGCAGGTAGAGTTGCAAGTACGACATGGAGATTCACTGTTTCTGGACAGGACGCCGACAAACGATGACATTTGAGTACATCACTCACAATAATATCAGACAGAAGACAAGACGATAGTTCGTAAATACTACGATACTGGAAATTTGCCCGTTACATTTACTCCAGAACCGCTTATGAGAACAGTGGCGGGAGTGGATACTATCGCTGGCGTAAGATCTCCATACGTCCACAAGAGAGGAACCTGGACGCATGTACCTGGTTGCGTCAATAGACTTAAACGCGGCTCTACCTGGAAGAAATGCTTTCAGCCGCCCCAGAGTGGAAATTAGTTGAGGAGGAGGAATGTTATAGTGTTAGTGAGAGCATGCCCCGCAAACCACTGGTGCAACTTCCGATCATGTTTCATACATTTTGAGGCTAAGCTCCTACCCGTGTTTGATAAAAAAAAATATGCAGAGAGTCGTCTGAAAATTTCTGAATCTAAATTTTGAGACGAAAAATAAAAATAATTGAAAATAATTTTAACTTTACCATGGTTTTTTGTTTTTTTGTACTCCTTTATTATTCCATATTAAATCTTATCCTGTTAACCGCTGTTCTTTTAACGACATCCCAAATGGGACCCCTCAAGGATCACCTTTATCTGTGATCCTCTTCACTATAGCGTTTGATGAGCTGAGTATGATTTTATCGAAATTTAGCACTGTTGAACACCAGCTTTACGCTGACGACGTACTCATATTTTCAAAAAAGTCTAATAATACAGATATCATAAGAACGTACACAGAAAGTCTACATCAAATTGATACCTGGTTCAAAACTTCAGGCGCTTCAACTTCTCCCGATAAGTGGAAATTACTACATTTATATGTAAAAAATTAAATTGCAATGCACCCTCACTTACTTTTTACAACATTAATATAAACTGTACAAATAACCTTAAGTTCTTAGGTTTAATATTAGATAATAAGTACACGTTTATAGAACACTGTCATTATATAAGAAGTAAACTAAGTTCTAGAGTAGAAGTTATTAAGTACCTGTCCACAAAGCGCTCATTTATCGGCTCGGGATTGTTGATAAACGTCACAAAGGCTCTCATCACGTCAATTTATCAGTACGGCTTGGAGATTTACGGATATAATGCTAAAGTAAAATTAAAGCTACTCTCGGCTCCCTACCATACAGCTCTGAAGAACATACAGAAGATCTCTACGAGCATTTCCAACAACTCCTCTGAAGAATATTTTTGCGGAAACGGTACTAACTTCGATCGCAGATAACGCAGAAGACTGTATTGGTAAACTTTACGCTAAACTTATAACAACATCGAACAACGCACTTCGAAAAGATGTACAGCTTGCTACACTTCGAAGTATATCGTGAACGACCGGGTCGTCTGTGTCCGTGTGAGTTCCATTCCAATGCTCTTCTGCTAATGTTTTCCCTATTCTTTCTAAGAGTGTGCCCGATCCATCGCCATTTACGACCACTTATCATCTTTTGGATTGGATCTTGGAAGCTTTGAAGTTTCTGCGTAATGTTTCTCAACACCCGCCACGTTTCACTGCCACACATGAGTTGAATATTCTTGTTTTAGTTTTCTGCGAGATTTGTCTATTTTTCCAAATTGGCTAAAACCGTCCGAAGGCTGACTTAGCTTTACGCAGACGGTTTTCTGCATCTTCTTCAGCTCAGTTGGAATTATGCGGAGATAACAGAAACTTTCAACATACCCCACCGCTTCTCCCTTGTTTACAATATTGTTGGGATTTGTATTGTTGATTCGCATTGCTACCGTTTTCTTGTTGTTTATTTCCAGACCAACGTTTCGTGCAGCGGTGGCTAGAAAATCTATTTTGGTCTGCATGTCGGAATGCCTGTGTGTAAGCAAGCAAGTCTCGTCGGCATAGTCCAGGTTGTATATGCGGGATAGCGTTCAAGTGATGCCTTGGCTCCTTTTTTCAATCTACTGCATCACTTCTTCAAGTGTGACCGCGAAAAGAAGAGGCGGCAATGGGCAGCCCTGCTTCACGCCGGATGCTGTTCTAAATGGAGTGCTTGTGGCGGCATTGTGGAAAACTGTTAGCTCTGTAGTACAGGTGTTGCCGTTATAATCTGCGCCATTTTTGTAGGAACTCGTTTTCTTCCTAAGGAAGACCATATTGCAGTGCGCTGGATGGTATCAAAAGCCTTCAAGGAACAGCATGTAAAGTGGGGGGTTCCATTCTAAAGATTGTTCAATAATCATCCTCAGAGTATTCGCTTGATCTACGTGGACGGCAGCCTGCTTGTTCATCGCGTAATGACATTTCCACCGGTTGAAGTCTGTTGAAAATAATAGAT
>JAYXIM010004432.1:0-19456 GCA_037575425.1 Anastrepha fraterculus | reverse complement strand
ACAATTTAAAGTTTATGCTCGTTGTCAAGGTGACATTTCACACTAATGTTTTTTGTTTGGTGCATTGAGTTGTGAGTTAAAGGGTGTTAACAATGAAAGTCAACAAAAAGAAAATTAGGTACACTTTACAGTTTTTCTTTGATAAAGACGTACATAAATGCAAGCCAGGCCGGTGAAATTGTGAATGATGTTTATGGCGTAGCTAATTACGTGCAATTTTGGCTTCGTCGATTCCGTACAGGCATTTTTGATATTAAAGAAAAGGTTGATAATGTCGAGAATGACATCACAGAAATATTCGAAATTGACCGGCAAGTTAGTAGTCGTAGTCCAGGAGCTAATGATCGACCATAAATCAATTTTAAGCCGTTTGCCTGAAAAATTTACGTAAAAAAAATTACGCAATTTCTTTTTCCACAAACAATATATGTTGGTTGGTTGGTTAGAGTGGTGATTCATCCAGAATCCAACTAGCGCTTCCGCACCATTTTGTTGCCACATCCTCGTTACCAAATTGTTTAACAGTTATTTGCAGCAGGACTATATCCAGTCTGTGCGGTTTAGGAACCTTATTAGGTTGTTGACGTATACGCCAGACAGTTGCTCGAGACTCTCGAACAGCGGTTTGCCCAGGGTTAACATTCTGTCCTTCCATAGGGCAGGGCATTCACAGAGGAAATGGAAGATTGTTTCTTTTTCCTCCGGTTGTTTACAACTATGACAGTATGTATTGTGAGGGATACCCATTTTGGCGGCTTGTTCTCCGATAGACCAGAAGCCAGTTATGACTGCCGTAAGTCTGCAGGTGTCCCGTCGTTTCATGTTTATTAATGTCAACGATTGCTTGAGGTTGTAGGTGGGCCATAACGTTCTGCTGATTTTGCATTTCGTCTGGTCTCTCCATCTACAATCTGCAATTCGAAGGTATTTTAGGGAAATTGCATTCTTGACCGCACCTAGTGGAGTGAATACTGGTACTGCAAGAGCGCTATTCATGGCAGATCCCCCTCTTGCCAGTTCATCAGCTTTTTCGTTACCTTCTATGTTCCGGTGTCCCGGGACCCAAATCAAGGTTACTCTATGGTTTTCACTCAAGTTGGTGAGGCTATTCCTACTTTGCTCCACCACTTTAGAGGTTGTTATAGTCACGTCCAGCGCCTGGATTGCGGCTTGGCTATCCGAAAGAATAGCGATATTGCCCTTAAAAGAAAAATCTGCCATTAGTAACCTACAGGCTTCCCCAATTGCTAGTACTTCCGCTTGGAAGACGCTGCTGGTATTAGGGAGACGCACAGATTTTTCAATTCCAAGTCCATGAGAATATATACCAGCTCCAACACCACAATCCATTTTACTGCCATCTGTATAGACTGTGGTATCGAAGTTGTTTAGAGAGAATCCCTTATTCCATTCTTTTTTAGATGGAAAGAGTGTGGCAAAATTCCTATTGAACTTTACCATCGGGACGATGTAGTCAGTCCTCACCGAGGTTAACTGAGTTTGTCGCAATAATAGACTAGCGTGACCATAAGTTTTTCCTTTCCAGCGACCCGCTTCATTTAACCTAAATGCACTCATGGTTGCCGTCTTCTTTATATGTAGGTCTATACAATATATGTACATATATCAAAAAAATTTAGTAAATATTACACATATGGAATAAAATACGATTTTTTAAAAATAAAAATAAACAATATTTTCCAATTATAGTTTCGAGCTTTAAAAAAATTTGACTGCATTTCAGCCAGATTTGTTACATTTTTGGCTGCAAAGCTAATTTAGTAACCTTCTATAAACTCCCATCCGCAGGATAGCCCTAATGGTGGCAATCATCGGCGGTAGTACAGTATTTTGAAAATGCCCAGCTTTACGTGAGAAGCGGAAGTTCGCAAGTTACGTATAAAAGATTGCAAAATCTATGAAAATATGGTATATCAATATGTGTACCTAGAACATGTACAATATATATATATATTATATTATATATAAAAACAAAAATATTTTTGATATTTGTCTTTGGCACACTCTGCCAAATTTATTTATTTTTAACATTCAATTTACCCAGCTTACCGATCATCTGAAACATATGGTATATTAGGTATGTCGTGTACAACACATAATATTCATCTCAGCTGCTTATACACAATATTTAAGAATGCACATTTGCCTGCTTTCACACTTTTGAATAATATCGTTACAGTAGAAGTTAGTGGGACCACGGCGAATTCACACCAGGTGGTAAAAGTCATATAAAAGCAATGAATTTTGTTTTTGCAATGGGTTGGTTTGAGTATCAATATCAGCTAATCACTAAACAAGTAGATCACTTTGACATTAAAACCAACAAAACGAAAGAAAAACAAGCTAAATTCTGTCCAGAGCGAGCTTTATATACCCACGCACATTTAGGTGCTCAATTTAATATGAGCGGGCTATTAGACTTTGGAATCAAACTCTTAAATAATTAGAGTTATTGCTTGTAATATCATACGGACAGGCGTGAATTTAATTTTTAACATGTAAAAAGTGGGTGTCAAAAAAACAAAAATATTTGTTGCGTACATCTTAATGTTGTTCCACAAATGGAGGGAACTGCAGTTCTAAGCCGACTCCGAACGGCAAATGGTTTTTTATGAGGAAGTTTTTCATGGCAGCAAGATACTCGAAGGTTTGCCATTGCCTGCCGAGGGGCGACCGCTATGGGAAAAAACTTTTTCTATCATTTTGCTATTTCATGCGCGGCGACTCGAACCCACATACTTCCGAATGGTAGTCACGCACAGTCATATGTGTGAACCGTTGTGTGAACAAAATTATAAAATCCTTGGTCACAAGTGCGCACACGGGTATAAAAACGAATTAGCTACTCTAGTAACACCAACACCACCACCAATATGAGACCGTTGGGAAATGTTCGCACTGCTATCGTTAAAGGTGAATACTACAGGCAAATAATTATCAGCTTTTAGGCTGCCCACGTCATTACCAAGAGTCTAAGTATGTGATAAATGGTTTCAGTGAAATACATATGTATGTGTGCTAAGTAATTATGGCACCCTTATGTGACGCCACCCGGCAAAGTGAAAAGTTTGTCAACATTGCCATAGCGCGTACGAGTATGCACGCGTCGGGCAAAGAGACGCACTAAAAGCAAACATAATTTTTAAGTTATTATTTTAAACATATTTTTATTTTGACACAGTTTTTTCGAGCAACTTTGCCTTAAAATTTGTGTGTAAATACTTAATTCTAAAATATGTTCTACATTGGGAAAATATTATGAAGATAATTATCACTAGATTTACCAGCTATTTAAATATACCTATTTTTCCTGGTATATAAGAAAAACTGCTTATTGTGACTTCCAGTCTTTATAAGCTCCTAAAAACATACAAAAAAAGTTGAATATTATTAGTTGTAATAGATAAATGAATTTATAGACATCGACAAATAGCAAAATACTTAATTGTTTACAGTTTGTCGGTCACAATTTCTATATATGTAGGTAGTTTTTTTATAAGTGTACACTCTCGGCATATATCTTTTTGCATGTCTTACAAATATTTGTAGTCTGATTATTATTGCAATATTCTATTTGGCGCCATTTGCGTACAGAAACCGTAGCACTTGTAGTTGGAATATCCTATTCGTGTAGTTTTTGCCGTGAAGTCTGAAATTCTGAAGCAAGTTCTTTTCCTAATCTAAATACGTGCCCCGACAGTCGGTTCTATGTTACCGGAACGACCCAGATTTACTATAGTATATCCGGTCAAGGACTGTCGCTTCAGCAACACTCCTCGTACATGCTGCTACAACACAACAACAACAACTAATCTATGTTGTTATGTTATGGTTGTAAAGGGTTAAGTAGTAGCCCTTTAGCACTGCGACCATATTGATCTATTGTGCACCCTATGCTGTCTATTGACTGTTAAGTATGCTTATGAATTGTACCAGCTCCTTCTGAGGGAGTGATTGAAGGTCTTCATCTGTAAGCATGAACTTGTTTAAAAACCTATTCCTTCTATGCGTCAACCCCGGACATTCGATAATGAGATGTTCCATAGACTCCTCATCTTCGCAGCAGAATCTGCAGGTGCTGGTGTTAGTTATGCCTAATTTATGTAAGTGTTTGTTGCAGGTGAAGTGACCCGTGAGGGCGCCTGTGAGAGTGCGAATGCTCTTTTTGTTTAACGTGAGGGCCATCTTGGCTCTTTTAGCGTTGAAACTTAGGAACTTTTTGGAGTGTCTAAGACCCTCTACATTGTTCCAATGCTGATTTAATAGAGTTTTGGCCCAGTATTTTATTTTTGTTTTAGGTTGTTTTTGTTGAATCCGAACATAGGTTTAGGTCCGATGAAGTTTTCATCTGCCCCTTTTTTGGCTTGAACGTCTGCCTTTTCGTTGCCGTCATATCCCTCATGTCCCGGTACCCAAATTAATGAAACATTGTTTTTGGATGCCAGATTATTGAGTGCCTTGTGGCATTCTAAGAGGGTTTTTGAGTAGTATGTATAGCTATCTAAAGCTTTTAGGACTGATTGGCTGTCCGAGAGTATTTTAATCCTTGCTCTCTTGTGGTTTCTGCGTTGCATGATGTTTACTGCTTCCATTATTGCGTATAGTTCCGCTTGGAAGATAGATGGTGGCCCCGGTGAGAGTGTATGATTTGTGGATTCTGGGCCCCACTACACCTGCTCCTACACCGTAAGGTGTTTTTGATCCATCAGTGTACCATTTTTGTGAATCATCATTCATCCATTTCGGGTTTGTTTTCCACTCTATCCTCTCTGGAAAGGTAACTGAGTATCCTTTTGTGAAACAGAGGGTTGGGTCAATGTGGTCTGAAACTTGAGCCATGCTTATGGTGTTTTTGATTTTGTTTAGAATATTTAGGTGACCGGTGAGGTTGCCCAATTTGAAATTTACTTTCATGTGTAGCATGAGTGCTTGCGTAGCTGCTTCCTCTTGGATTGCTATATGAAGTGGTGGGAGATTAAGGAGTGCTTCCATGCCAGCTGTTGGGGTAGTTCTCATAGCCCCTGTGATGCATAGGCAAGCAAGCCTTTGTACTTTTCCCAGTTTGGTTATCGCTGTTTGTTGGATAGATTTGCTCCACCATACTAGTGCCCCATACAGTATGATTGGTCTAACCATTTGGGTGTATATCCAGAGGGCCATACTAGGGCTGAGGCCCCAGGATCTCCCTAGTAATTGTTTGGTTGTCCACAAGGATTTCGTGGCTTTTTTTGTTATATTATTAACAACTAATCTAAACAGAAAGTCTACGGGAATGTGAGATATTTTCTTCTGCTGTGTTTTTGTACAATATATTCAGCTGTTTATTCCGGCCATATAATAAAACGATACAGTTTCAGGTACTTTCTTAGCAGCTTTATCAATTTTGATGTGATTATGTTTTGTACTTAGTATAAGCACTTTTTATTTTGTTTGCTTTTATACCCGGTTAGAGTGCATCTATTGGATTGGTACAACAAGGTTGAGAAACGTGGAAGTTTACGAAAATTCACTTTTGTTTGCAAGTATTGTTCCAAGCAACGAATTATTTTTAGATCTTAATTTTAACCCCAAAGTAATACTTTGGTATGCGGTTAAATAAGTTTCATTATGACAAACTCGCTTATGGGATTGGTGCATTTCTAGACTCGTCTTTTTCAAAATACGGTTAGCCAAATTTCGTCTCTACTTCAACGCCAGCCAAAAATTTAAGCCAAATTTATGTGATTTGTTTGGCATATACGAAGTAAATCTGTATCTGGCCTTCGTTGGAAACAGTTGCTCATTCATAGCAATATGATCTCCCGGTGCGAAGCAGTTTTGACTGTTTTCAACAACTTTGTTCCAAACTGTTAAAACTAGAGCATCCGTCTGTTTGCAAACATTGACTTCTCTGATTTCTTTTGTCGAAACGAATGTATCGCAGAAACTGAATAAAATCTCATCTACACATAGAGCTGGAGAAAAATTATGGACTCCACTTGTTGTTCTACAAATATTGAAGCCTCAAATTATTTCCTTCGTACGCCCCAAGTGCGAACAATATTGCAATAAATACCTTCAATTTTGCTTGCGTAATTGCCCAGTTTTTTCCCAAAACTCGAGCGGCTTCTAACTCAGTACAAATACTTATCTGTTCCAAAATATGGTTGTAATAGGAACACAATAGCAACGGCTCAATGCTGATAACGAAACGAACGAAGCCACTTGGCGATATATTCCTCATTATTGCTCCGAAATCACACGTTTCTTCATAGAAACTTGCACCAGTCATTTTGACTGGTACTGGTATAAATGTCAATAGCAAAAAATATATTTGTTATTAATATATATAAAGGAACATTAAGTTCATAAAATGTATAGCTACTTATAGCTACAAAAGTCATAGCATCATTTCGGAAAGCAAATGTTATATGTAGTAGAATTTTGAATTCAAATTGCACAACCAGTCAAAATGACTGCTCTGGAAAATCTAGTGTTATTTAAGTGTTTGTTGGTGCTTATATCATATCCGTTGAACATCACCAACATTTTAGGTTAAACAAAAACTGCGAATTTTGTTTTTTTTTTAAGCACGCGCCATCTAATTGATAAATCTACGCCCTTATATTTTCGTTTGAGATTTCTTCTCTCTCATTTATTGCTTAGAAACCGCGTCAGATATCCCAAACCATCCTCATTTAATGAGTCCTTTTGATCAATTTTTAAGTGTATGCATTGGGATAGATAAACACCTGATAGATAAAAACCGGATTAAATGATTATAATTAAAAAAAAGAGCTGACTTTTCAAAATACTCCAAGGGTATTGTTACCGTAGTCCAATAGTTCAATAGTATCGATCTGTATTTAACTACTTCTTATTTATTTATGTTTTATTTTTTTACAGTTTGGTTTAAGGAATTTCAAAATTTTTGAAAGACCAATAATGGCAAATTATTTAGCTGTCAGTAATGAGCGTCTACTTCTTCGGTTGCACTTTATTTCCAGCGAAGCAGACAGAATCGCGTCCTACAGCATGTGGAACTATCACTTTATTGGGCTAACTTTTTGTAGAGCGAATCAACAAAAAAATGGGGCATACCAGTTGGAACTTACGTTGCTGTTGTTGTTGTAGCAGCATATATATTCCCCATACACGTACGGGGATTGCTGCTAGAGTGGCAGTACTTGGCCCGATATACATAAATCCGAGTCGTTCCGGTAACATAGAACCGACTGTAGTCGAAACCGACATAGGAATGCAACTTGGATAATATGATTTGCCTCTTTTCAGAGCGAGTAATTTAAATCTCTTTGAAATTATATTACACCACTGAAATTGAAATGTAAAATTGTTTTTATTTCTTTTTTTTCAGAAGGTGATAAAAAAGTAAATTATTTAAGTTTAAAGCTCTAATTCGAACCACCATTCTTTTTTTCGGATAAAATTACTTCAACTACCTTTTAGGTCTTAGAGTTGTACTGCTATAAACATGCATACACACATACATATGTATGTATATTCATTAAAGTTTATGTAGATGCTGCAAAGAAAACCTGAAGTTAGAAAATAATTCATAATAAAATAAAAATGTAGATTACAACATTAATTCGAACCACCGTTTGCTTTTTATCGGATACAGTTACTACAACTCTTATTTTAGGTCTTCCACTACCAGTATACATATCATACTTATATAAATACGAGTATAAAATACAATGGAATCTACCCTGCAGGGCAAAATCTAATAAGAAATAAATTACGTTTTACCAATAATACGTAATAGTGATTTGCATAATTAAAAATATGATTACTGCATTTTCCATTTTTCTGAAGACAGACGTATTCAGAGATCCAGCTAATTTGCCCCAAAATATATGTAAACTTTGATGGCTTTCAAACCCTGTGAATAAAGACGCAAAATCGACCACCTCAAAGATGGTGATCGCGGGCTTGCTACTATGCGGGGGCAGCTTCCCAAGGGGACAAATGTTGCCTATGCTGAGTCCAATTCTAGATAGGTGCAATGCTAAACTGCTATAATTTTAGATTAATTGACGGCGGCCGTTGTAGCCGAATGAGCTTGTGCGTTACCACCATTCAGAATTCAGAGAGAACGTAGGTTCGAGTCTCGGTGAAAGACCAACAGATAGAAACAGTTTTTTCTAATAGCGGGAACCTCAAACCTCCGAGTGTATTTCTGCCATGAAAAGCTCCTCATAAAAAATATATGCCGTTCAGTGTAGGCGTAAAACTGTAGGTCCCTCCATTTGTGGAACAACATCAACGACTGTTTGAGACTCTCGAAATTTCTCAGAGGTCTTCGACAAGGCATGTTCTCCAATTCTGCACTTTCAGATATCCTATCTTCTGCGGCTATGAACCCAGGAATATTGTTTTTTAGCCAGTGTTGGGTGGTTTTTGCCTTACGGGCTGGAGTATCCAACATTGAAAAGCGTTCTACTCAACTGCTTCACTACGCCTTCCCATCCTCCTGGTTCACTTTTGCCACCGTCTTAACACCTTTTTCGCAGAAATGAAGAGATGTAACGCCTTTGCAAGACACTTCCCACCAAACCATTGCGAAGGCAGAATGGTGGCCACGCTGAACCCTTGGAACAACATTTTTTGTGTCTTTAGAAGTTTTAGCATAGATTTTGTAATTCCATTTATTAAAAACTTATTCAAAAGGAAATATTTTCTCATCTGGTTAAAGAATATTTTCATGGCCGTTGACCAAGTGCCACCGAAGAAGCTGCTTGCCTCGGTTGGGTCTAATTTACGTCAAGCGTGTTGTCAAAAGATTACCATTTGAGTGACGAAGGGCTTTTATGTGGAGATCATCCCTAATTAGTCTTTACATAGAACTGGTCGATATATTCATTCCCCTGGAAATGATTTTCTGTTGTCTAAGGGGATTCGTGCGAATTCTTTCTCGAACGGCTTTTATGGCTGCACTGGTTCGAACCACCCGAGAACGACCACTTCTTTTTCTATCTGTCACTGCAGACGTTTGGGGAAAACGATGGATCATGCGGTAAACAAACATTCTCGAAATTTTAAGTTTTTTCAGCAATACGTAAATGTTTCTCGCTCTTTTACACTTTTGTAATGCAATCACTGCAATGCGATTTTCTGAGCTCCTCCTTTCTCTGGGAATTTGCTCTCGCCGTATACATTGTAAAATTTGTTACAGAATTTATGGCAGGACTAAGTAATTCAATTAAGTTAGATAAATCTTTGAAAAAATTTTATATATAGCATTAAAAAAAAGAACACTGATTATCTTCAGGAAGATTCGCGAAGTAAAAAAAAAAATCCACCAAAAATGTGAAAATATTTGTTACTGGACACAGTTTGACTAAAACTAATTTTGAGAGACGTTGTACCAAAATTTACTACTCCGACAATAGTCTGCAGATGGTTCGATTTCCTGCAGGGTATTCACACAGAATGAGAGGATGCTTATGTATGTACACTAATGTATTAGCCTCTGGTGACGGTCCAGCATTGCATGTCAAACACTTTATATGTGTGCGTGTCGGGTGCTTGTCGTTTGCCCGGTAACGTTCAAAACAAAAAGCGATCAATCCACAGTTGTATTTAGAAGTAAATACGTCGTCATCGGATGATGAATTTTTATTTATGTAAATTTGTATATACGTAATTATTCTATGGCTGCAAAGCGTAAGTAAGGGAATTAAATTTGAGTTTGGGATATTTTTAACTTTAACTTATTCTGTTCGTTGTTTGAGAATTTTTTTGTTACCACTTTCTCTGTTATATTAAAAAATCGCAATAAGTCATGTTTTTAATTATAACTTATGTTTTTCGGGTTCATAACTTCATTATTATTAAATTACTTATGTATGTATATCAGTTTTAAATAAATTCATTTACATATACATTTTTAAATTTTTTGCTTATTTATGTACATATTTCATACGGATTGTGCTTATTTTTAGTATATGTAGGTGTTTACGAGTAATATACTATTGGGCAACCGCACACTAAATACTAACCTCAAGGCTAAATACAACCCTGCTGTTTTGTCCATCAGACTCCGACACGATCAAAAAAGTAAGCGTCAAACGAAAATATCAAAAATTTTTGATTTTCATCAAGCATCGTACGTGTAGCGGACAACAAATACGTGTGTCACGACGCCACCCGACTGCACTAACACATACAAAGCGCAGTCAAGCATGCTGGATGGTCACCAGGGGCTATATGAATGAACACTCTGCATGCACAAGCTGATACACTACAGATTTCATTCAGCTTGAATATCACAGCGTCATTGTAAGTCTCAATTAATGGTATTTGCTTATTTATTTCGCTTTCAAATCAGAGGCGTATTATATTCACGCCTCGTTATCGTCTCGCAACATCCACCACTCCGGCCCTAACGTCGCCAAACAATGTGGTACAAATACACAAGGATTTTCATCTTGCACTATAGTAAAAAAAATATAAAAAAAAAATCAAACTCAATTGTGTGATAACTACCACACATAGTACACTTACAAACATGCATACCTTCTGCTCAAATATGAACGAGACGTTATCAATAAAACGGTCCGCGGATGACATATGGCAAAAATAAATTTTTTGTTTTTTGGTAGGACTGTTATAAGCTTACATGGCAAATTTCAGCGTGATATGTCACATAGTTTGTTTTCTGTGCTACTGTAAACAAGTCAAGCTCGAGTGTGTTCTTCGAATTCTCTTTTATGACTTCAATTGTCTCAAAATGTTTTCCACGGAGCGGCAACTTGAGCTTGGGAAACAGGAAAAAGTCACATGGAGCCTTATCAGGCGAATACGGTGCTTGCCGAACGATATTAACATTATTTTTGTTCAAATAATCGCGAACAAGACATGATGTGTGAGCTGGTGCATTATCGTGATGCAAGAACCATGCCTTGTTGTTCCACAATTCCTTCCATTTAAGACGAATGTTCTCGCGCAAACGCTTTACAACGTCTAAATAATATTCAGCGTTAACCGATTTTGCGATTTGTGCGATTTTCAAGCACAATTTCCTTTACTTTTCCGATGTTTTCGTCGTTTACTGATGTTGCTGGACGACGTTCATGAGGCAAGTTTTCAACCGATGTACGGCCCTCTTTGAACGATTTGTTCCACTGGAAAACCCGTGCACGCGATAGAGCAGAGTCCCCATAGGTTGTTTGCAACATTTTTAAGGCGTCTGAAGCCGAAATTTTGTTGGAATAACCGTCTGATTCCGAAAATCAAGGTTATTTTTTATTCTATGGTAACGTTTTTGATATATTTACGAATTACCGTTATTTCAAAAAAAAAAAATTAGGTCCACTTAATCATATACATATATCTCGAAAACGAATTGAGCGATTCCAAAACCGTTTAAAGCTTTTAAAAGGTAATACAATTTGCTATAAACTGTGTGTAAAACACTTTTTGCTAGGCCCTGCAGATTGAAAGATAACGAACTATCATAACGGATTTTTTAAATTTTTTTTGTAAAAATATAAAAAAATTTGTACTTTGAGAGAAAGGATCTTTAAAACTTTTTATTTTTTCGTATATTTTTTGTTTTCACTCTAAGCTCTGTTTTATTACAAAAATTGATTTTCGGAATCTAGCTGTGTTTTTCCCTAGGAATTTCAGAGACGCCGTTCTGGTGCAAAAAAAAAGTTGAAATTTGTCATCCAGTGTAATTTATTTGTTTCTGGATCTTATTATTAACCGTGCATTTTTTAATTTCAATAATTCCATTAGTTCGCGGTCAAAAAAAGCCAAGAACAGGATCAAGCAATGCCTATGGAAAATCGGTCGCTGAGTTTGAGTACACACAAAATTTTATGCTGTCATTTGGTTTTAGAGATGCCGCCAAATAACGGTTTTTGATTACAGAAAAAGGGGTGGATTATAAAAATTTCTAATATCTTGAGAACCCACTAAGAGATCAAAAAAGTGTCATATCAAGTTGAAGGTATTTAATTTGGCAGCTTTCGTTCATTCCTAATTTTTAATTCAAGTTAATACAATATCTTAATCTCTGCTAACCTGCATGGATTTATGACTAGTAGATCAATGGTGACAAATCTCGCAGTTTATCAGTATAATATTGCATATCTGCTTTTAATAACCGCGCTCAAGATGGATACTGTGTACACTGGTTTTTTTCCAAGGCGTTTGATAGGGTTAGTAATTCAAACTCTATTTAAAATAATCTCCACTGCTGAGCCAACTTATTAGGCCTCAAAGGTAAAAAATAAATCTGATTTATAAATTACACCCACCCAACACTATACAAGTCTTGCTTTGACTTAACTCTTCTATTGGGCGTTTTAAGAGCTTGAGAATTCAAAATGATAATACGAGGGCGGTTCAATAAGTCCGCGACTTTTTGTATTTCTGACCTCTTTACTGAAAAAGAAATACTGCTCCTGTCAAAAGGCATCTGTCAGTTGACTCCTGTAAAAATTTGAACGTGCTGCGTCAGTTACTTTGTGTTTTACAGCTACCTTTATCAGACTACCCAGTAATTCACAGTCGACCACAAACGCAATCGTGTAACAATTTCACAGGAAGGTTTGACGTTGTTTAATCGCAATATGGAGGAGTTTATGCGCCTTTTTGTAACCGTGGACGAAACATGGATCCATCACCACACACCAGAGACCAAACAACAGTCGAAACAGTGGCTTTCTAAAGGTGAATCGGCTTAATAAGCACACGAAATTTAGTTTTTTCCATTTTCTCCGGACTTATTGAACCGCTCTCGTACAACACATCAATATTTTTGGAATGATTTTTTTTTGTTATAATCTAGTAGACAATTTTATGGCATTTACATATTTTTTGAATATGATATCCGGCATACATATGGTACATACATATGTCCGCCGCGGCTACGAGTCACATGGTCCATTCAATCAGTCCACTATTTGACTACTTTTTACATAAAAATCTATATGAGCCCAATCAGCAAAAATGCAACGCAACTGAATGTCATTTGGCTTCAATTTTTGCACAAGCTGTAGTTACGTAAGCCAAGATCATTACGTAAAATTTTCCAAGTGGTCGAAGGGCAAAGACCAACAAGTTGAGTATGACGACGAATCGACATTTCGGCGTCTTCTTAAACATATCATTCTCTGAACTTCACGAATAATTTTTTTTTTGTTTTTTTTCATAGTTAATTTTTACAATTTGGAATCGTTGTTCTTGCGTTAAACGATTTATGATGACTTGCAAAAGCTTACTGAACAGAAATGTCAACATAGTTTCCCATTCTCAACTACCAAATCATAGTTATCAATGTCGATGCACGCTAAAAAAACACCCGATACTATTGATTTTTCTTATACTAAGTATAGTACGACTTCAATTAAGTTTTAAATGAATTAATAAATAGTTTCTAAAATGTTTTTTGATCGGTAAGAAATACAGTATTTACTGGATTGTTAATAAATAAATAAAAATATGTTTACCATGTTTTCGCGAGTTTTATAGGGTTTTTAATAAGAGGTGTTACTTTGATATTCAAAGAAAAATGCTATTTTTTATTATAAATAATCGGATGTTTATTTCATTGTAAAGAGGAAGGTATGCCGTTGATAGTGGAAAATAACATCAGGCAAATGACCACCACGACCACGCTTACAGGACAATATCCTTTTCATGAAATTTTCCATAACCGAATTGCAAAGTGGCTGCCCTCGATAGCCTCACGAATTCCATCTTTGAGGTATTGAATCGACCCTAGGCTGTTGGCGTAGACCTTCTCTTTCAAATGGAAGAAAGTCACAAGGTGTTAAATCACAAGATCTCGGTGGCGAATTGTGGTCACCTCTTCGAGAGATAACACGGTACGGAAACTTTTCCCGTAAAAGATCAATGGTTTCGTTGCTTGTGTGGCACGTAGCACCATCTTGTTGAAAATAAACGTTGTCCAGATCAATACGATCCAATTCCGGCCATCAAAAATCGTTAATCATCTCTCGATAGCGCAATCCATTCACTTGTAACACCTGTTATTGGAGAACCCTTTATTATATTAAGTCGTGTACACGCATGGTCGTGGCAACGCCCATTTTTCAAAAATGAAACAAAATTTGAACGTATTTATTTTCTTGTGCCAAATTTTTTTGATTTTGCATAATTTCTAAACAGATGCCAAGTTTTTTTGTTTGCATTGCTTTTTTTTATGCAATGCTGAACTACCTTGAACTGAAATAAATCGACTCCACCTGAAATTCTAAGCTTTTTGGTATATATCGTCTGTTTCTATATCTATTTCGATTCTTTCATGCTATTACATATGACGGGCAACGGAAATAAACTGGTAAATAAAAGGCCTGAATGCAGCATAAAAAGTGAGATAAAAGACTGGATTTATGAAGAGGGATCTTGATAGATAACCCTCGTATGTAAACCAGTGAGTGTTTTCTGCCACTCAAGTATCTTTCACTTAAATATAGTTTATACATGGCGCGTACACCCTTTTTGGGTGCTGGGCTGAGCTCCTCCTCCTATTTGTCGCGTACGTCCTGATGTTTTCCACATATGGAGAAGCCTACAGTTTCAAGCCGACTTCAAAGGGCAGATATTTTTATGAGTTTTTTCATGGCTATTAGAAAAAGCTTTATCTTCATTTTTGGTATTTCACCGAGATTCGACCCTACTTTCTTTCTGAATTCCGAATGGTACTCAGCCACCTCCCGCATTCGGCTATGGCGGCCGCGTATTTTTAGTCAAGAGGAAATCAACTTTAGAACATAAAAGAGCATCGCAGTAAGATCATTTTTTTTTTTTTAAGCAATGCACAAAATTATTCGTATGGCTTGCGTGTGGTCTAGTTTTAATAAATACTGCAGTGTTACTTTTTATGAAATAGACTCACGTTCTACGCGAAAATTCCGCCAACATGGCCGCTCAATATTTTATCTGCGCAAGTGAGATGGAGTATGAAAAATAATAAAATGTATAATAAATGCCTTTAATGCTCTATGTATTCAGGCTTCTATACTTTTACCGCAAAAATTAGAATCCATCGGAACCAAATTTTAAATAAAAATAAATTTCTGCTTTGCACCAAATTCAAATCGAAAGTTAATTGTTGAACATAGCCAAAATCAAGAAGATAATTTTTCCAATATTTTCCATTTCCTTTTTCAAGCTCATTAGACATTAAATAGGTTCAAATTTCTTTACTTATTTTCTATGCAAAAGAATTTCTGCAACATTGCATCAGATTATCAGCTGAGCATCAGTAACAACAATATTGCAATATTGTGCTGTGTATTGCGTGACTCGAAATACTCTAAGCATGAATATTTAATTATAAATACTTCCACAACAAACCACAGAACCTTGAATTTAACAATTAAAAAAATATCTGAGCACGATTGGATACAAAAAGTATTGGATAGATCTCATCGCGACATGGAAAAAAGTTAAAGTGTTTATTTTTGGATATGAGTATTGGCAGTAGATAATTTGTGGAGGAGGTTGCAATGTCATTATGTTTATGGCCATTTTTTATTGCATTTATAACGCAGGGGTACAAACAAAAAAAAATGTTTGGGTGTCAGGCCGAGCGCCTCTTCCTATTTGTGGTGTGCGTCTTGATGTTGTTACACAAATGGAGAGACCTACAGTTTCAAGCCGACTATGAGCGGCAGATATTTTTTGTGAGGAGCTTTTTCATGGCAGAAATACACTCGAAGGATTGCCAATGCCTGCCGAGGAGCGACCGCTACTAGAAAAAACGTTTTCTTAATTTTGGTGTTTCACCCAGATTCGAACCTACGTTCTCTGTGAATTCCGAATAGTACTCACGCACCTACCCATTCCGCTACGGCGGCCGCGGAAGTTTAGCATTGCCTATGAATTTTTAAGCCTAAAAATTAATATTATTTTTCTAAATTGACTCTGACTCTAAACCGTTCTAGAAAAAATACAACTTTTTTACTAATATATCCTCACTGACTTGCCTAAGTAAGGGATTTTTTTTTAGCTGCATGAGTACTATAGATATCGATAACTATGGTTTGATTGCTGAGAATAGCAAACTGTGTTGACATTTCTGTACAGTAAGGTTTGGCAAATTTAACGCTAGAACAACGCTTCAAAATTGTGGGAATTTACTTAGAAGAAAAAAATTGTGCGCAAAGATCAATGGAGCGAAAATTTGAAGAATGTCGATTCGTCATTGTTCACAACTTGTGTGACTTTATCTTTAAACTACATGGAAAATTTAAGATCCTTGACTTACGTGTCTATAAAATACAGCTCGTACAAGAATTGAAGCCAAATGGCCGTCGTTTGCATCGTATTTTTGCTGATTGCAACATAGTCAAGAATTTGTCTGATGGAGAAAGGACCATGGGCTTGTAGATGCGGCGGGCATATGTCGAATATCATATTCAAAAAATAAATGTCATGAAATTATCTACCGGATTATAATAAAAAAAATGTATTCCAATCCGGAAATGTTTCTGTTTTGTATTACCATTTTAAGTTCTCAAGTTCTTAAAAAACACCCTTTATATCGAGATATATACTTATCCAGCATAACTGCTTTGGTGTGTATATAAATCAAACTTCAGGGTGTTTCTAATTTATGTGAAAACTACAATTAACTTCAAAACAAAAACAAAACTTGCTACTAAATTTTAAAGGAAATATCTACAGCAGAGTTTAATAAGTGCTTGAGATAAGGTGGTGTGACCTGTAAGGATAGGGATTAGTTCAGACAACGGTCCACATTTTTTAAAGCAATGATTACCGAAATAATATTCGTTTAAACGCATTTTGGGAAAAGTAACAAAACCAGAATATTTAATTGTTTATCGACTTTTCAGTTTTTTTGAATGAGTTCAAATATTCGTTTTGCAAAATCAGCGATAATGGTGCTCAGACAAAGGGGAAAGTGAGGAAAGGAAGAAAAGTGGCAGTACGTGGGAAAAAAGTAATAATCGTAAATGAGTATTGCTACTTAGAAGTGTTATTTGCATCAAACATTTACTTTAAAAACATTTGGAAAATAAAAACAATGCGGCAATAACAAGTATTAATAGCTTATGGAATAGTTTTTTTCGGAAAAAGAAAATAGATATAAGCGCTAAGTTGAAGATGTTTCAGGATGTTTGTCGAGCCGTTCAAGGTTATACTGCTCAGGTATGGGGGCATGGATTATTTGAAGATGTGGATAAATTATATTTGCAAATTACATTTACAAATTACCTGACGCGCGCCCTCCTACGTTATCTATCCTGACGCAGGATTAGAACAAGGACACATTTATATTCTATCACAACCCTACATAAGACATTATTCGAATACAAGACTGAAATACTGCCTCATATTCTGTCAAAAGTGGTTTTAAAATGAAATATTTTCTAGTTTAGAGAACTCAACAAAGTAGGAAATGCTTATTACCTAAGTTGGGATGACGTGGAAATGACACAAGAAATTGGAATGATAAATGCGAAATAATGCTGAATAGCATTAAAACAGTCAACAAAGAAAAAATGTGGCAACGCGCAATGAACAGTACTGACAGGATGTATAAGCTTTTAGATCATAATAAAGGGTTTTCCAATAACAGGTATTACAGGTGAATGGATTGCGCTATCGAGAGATGATTACCAATTTTTTATGGTCGGAATTGGATGGTATTGATCTGGAAAATGTTTATTTTCAACAACCCGGCGCTACGTACCACACAAGCAACGAAACCATTGATCTTTTATGGGAAAAGTTTCCGGACCGTGTTATCTCTCGAAGAGGTGATCACAATTGGCCACCGAGATCTTGTGATCTAACACCTTGTGAGTTTTTTCTTTGGGGCCACGTGAAAGAGAAGGTCTATGCCAATAGCCTAGGGTCGATTCAAAACCTCAAAGATCTAATTCGTGAAGCTATCGAGGACATAGGGCAGCCATTTTGCAATTCGGTTATGGAAAATTTCATGAAAAGGATATTGTCCTGTAAGCGTGGTCATGATGGTCATTTGCCTGATGTTATTTTCCACTAAATGAAATAAACATCCGATCATTTTTATTAAAAAATAGCATTTTTCTTTGAATATCCAAATAACTCCTCTTATTAAAAAACCCTTTATATCAAATAATTATTTTATGGGGTTAGGCGTAGTCAGAATTTAAAAAAAATTTAATATTTTTTGCATTTTCTTAAAGTATAATATCTTAAAAATATTGTGCGAAAACCTGATATAAATTTGAAAAAAATTTTGTGAATCCGACAAATAATTTTCGAGTTATTCAACAATTAACAAACGGCGCTCGGGCGCTCGGTTTTTTCTCAAAAGTCTGGAAAATATTTCTAAAAAAAAAATCGGTCAGGCACAAGATTATCTATTGATAAGCCTAATTTCTCTTGTCCGATTGATTTTAGATGAATCTCCAAGGACTTGTGATGATCACCGCAAGGGACCTCTGGAGAAACGGGCTCCACACAAACAGCGATAACTTTTACAATTATTAATTTTTTTGTTTCGACTTTTGCTAAAGTCATTAAGTATTAAAGTATTAATGCTATGTCATAATTTTTGTAAAACAAAGCAATTGACTCGCACAAAAAATTATTGAAAACATCTTTTTTCGGGCCTCTGACTACTCCTAATCCCTTCACCGGAATAGTGTTTGGAACTTCCCTGCAGCCAAAAGGAGAGTTTTGTGAACATCTCGGAGCAAACGTCGATTCACTGTTTGAGGCTTTTTGAATTCAAACTACAGGGTGGGCCATATAGCGTTTGCTTTTTGAACCACCTAATTTTTTGAGAATGGTAACACAAATGACATGTCAAATGTGTTCATAATTTACTTAAAGGTTTGACATTTACGAAATGGGACGTTATACGCTTGAACAAAATTGGGAAATATTGAAAACCTATTTCCAAAGTGGTGAGTCTTCTTCTTCTTCCGCGGTTACAGTAAATGGCGAGCGTTACCGTGATATGCTCAACGAGTTTTTGTTTCCAAAAATTAAAGAGGATGACATGAGCGGCATTTGGTTTCAACAGGACGGTGCAACTTGTCACACTGCCAAAGTTACACTCGAACTTTTGGCTACCGTTTATGAATTCCGATATCAATTTGCCGCCTCGGAGCTGTGATCTAAGCCCGTTGGGCTATGTTTCGTGGGGAGCCGTTAAGGACAAATGCTATGCGAACCATCCAGAGACGATTGATGCTTTAAAACCCGAAATCGAAGTTGCCATTCATGAAATTGGAGCCCAAACAATCGAAAATGTGCTTAAAAATTGGGTTGATCGAATGGCCTACTGTAAAGCCAGTCGTGGTAGTCATTTGAACTATATTATTTTTCATTCATAAATGACAATGTTCAATCTTCAAAATAAAAAAACAGTTTGAAAAAATATTGATTAGTTTTTTTTTATAGCCGATTCAAAAAGCAAATTTTACATGGCCCACCCTAT
>JAYXIM010004431.1:0-19661 GCA_037575425.1 Anastrepha fraterculus | reverse complement strand
GGGGAAACTGGTCTAGAATTTTGAAAAAATCTAAAAATTTTTTTTTGTCTTAAAAGGTGCTTTAGGGTCTTAGAAATAATATACCAAATGAGGGATGCCAGCAAAAATGTCTAAATGCCCAAATTTTTCATTCGACGGCAGTGCCTCGCAGGTATGCCCCGAACGCTATTTACAACTTTAAACGCGTTTTTCTCGAAATCACTTTTTTTAAACTGGCCGAAGACATAACTCGAACAAATCTTTACCGATTCTTACGAAATTTTGACAATACATTCGATATACCTTTCTCCGGAGACGTACGTAGGATTTTTTATTTATATTACATAGTTTTTTTTTTTAATCAACAATTTTATGTCGTTCTTTATAGTGAAAATTGTAACTTTTTGTTCAAACGTGCACCATTTCGCGAAAAAACAAAATATCGAAAAAATCCTACGTACGTCTCTTTCTGTTGTTATATAGAAACTAAAAAAATTTTATTTTTTGATCCAGGACAAAAATTAAGGAGCTTACGTCTTCGGCAATGGACCCACTAGAAAAAAAGGCGCCTTAGGAGAACTGCTGGACAGCGGCCATTTTGAAATTAATTCAGACGAAAAATTTTGTATTTGTACCATGAAAGCTATATTATTAAACCTATTTCACAGATTTTCGATTGATTCCTTTGTTGAGTCAAAATAAATTCATAAAATATGCCCATTTTTTGCGCTCTAGACCAGCTTCCCCCTTAAGCCCCTTTTGAAATAAAAAAATTATTTCAATCGTCAAATCATTTTTCAAACACATTTCAAACACGGAAGCCGACTGCCGTTATCAACTTACAACAAATGCCTTGTGTCGTAATTTGAGCTTGAATCAGCTGAATACGGTGGTTGTTAAATGATAAAGGCTTTTCCAATAACAGGTGTTACAGGTGAATGGGATTGCGCTGTCGAGAGATGGTTAACGATTTTTTATGGCCGGAATTGGATGGTATTCATCAGGACAACGTTTATTTTCAACAAGACGGTGCTGCGTGCCACACAAGAAACGAAACCATTGATCTTTTACGGGAAAAGTTTCTGGACCGTGTTATTACTCGAATCATAATTGAGTGGTGAATTAATTACCATAATTGGCCACCGAGATCTTGTGATTTAACACCTTGTGACTTGTTTATTTGGGGTCACGTGAAAGAGAAGGTCTACGCCGACAGCCCAGGGTCGATTCAAGACCTCAAAGATGGAATTCATGAGGCTATCGAGGACATAAGGTAGCCACTTTACAATTCGGTTATGGAAAATTTCATGAAAAGGATATTTTCCTGTAAGCGTGGTCGTGGTGGTCATTTGCTTGATGTTATTTTCCACTATTAACGCCATACCTTCCTCTTTATAATGAAATAAACATCCGATCATTTATATTAAAAAATAGCATTTTTCTTTGAATATCAAAATAAGACCTCTGTTTGGAAAACCCTATTATTAAAGAAGTCTTACGTTCATACTGAAGGCCTGTGAGATGGTGCGGTCTCATAGTACAAAATCCATGCGCGTTTTCCCACAAATCAGTTCTTTCCTAAATTACTCTCTCAAATACTATACGAGTATAACTCCTAGTTAATTTTAATTACCCTCTGATCTTGCTTGTTTTTAATTTGTAGTCTGTGGAACGAATGATTAGTGACAGACTAACACTGATTTAAGTTCAGTGATTTATCAACTCCAAGTACTTTTTTGACATAATGTACAAGCACACTCATCGATTTGCATCCATGCGAGAAATTATTTTGAAAAGAAGTAACTTTTAATAAATTAATTTATATTTGGTATAACAAACTCAAAACTTCAGAACAATCAATTTACCAACACAAGGCACGGAATTAAAACAGGGCTAAAGAAAATTGTTAAAAATGGATCGTTTGTATGAACTAGTTTAGGAACATAGCAGGCCGTATATTGTGGCACAAAGAATTTCAATACGCTTGACACAAATCAGACTTTGCTTCACTTCCAAAATAACATGCGTAGATCTCATGTAGATCTCTCTCCTTGATGTTCACATGACTATCTTCGGATACAAGCATTTTAATTTAATAAATTTTTTCGTCATACACGACGACGAAAGGCCACGCTATTATTGAGTTTGTGATTGAAGTGATTGGAAATTGTATACGGGGGATCGACTTTATCCATTTGAGCGTTCCAGCTCACGGCTGATATGACTTAAAATCCAAAATCATTTTGTTAGATAATGCCATTCCTCGCGAACATCCACCCAATACTTAAGTTTCCTTAATTGTATAGTTTTAACAAAACGACAAGGAGCTAACCTCAGCAACTGATCAATAATTTGCAATGCGGCACATTTTGGACAAACTGTGTGAACCCGGTCTAGACAATCACTACCTCGCATCGAGTTTTTGACACCATCGATAGACACAAACTGCCTTTTATACTTCTTAGGCAAGGAGTGCCGAAGAAACTCGAGTCTTCGGTGTCAATGACCCTGGCAGGAACAACATCCAAAGTGGTAATACAAAGAAAAACTTCAGACTCATTTGATATTGTGAAACAAGGAGACACACTCTCAACTGCCATATTTCACCTGGTTTTAAATTTTGTAATCAGCGATATCGACGCTGGAGCTGCCATTTTCACGAGAAGCGTTCAGATCTGCGGCTATGCTGACGGTCCTACTATCGTTGCGAAAAACCATCGCGCACTTGCTGAATGTATACTGGAACTGATAACTAAAGCAAGTCAGTCGGCCTTGAAGTTAATGTCGATAAGACAAAATACCTTGTTAGGTCTTTATGCGCCACACGCTATGGCAATCTGGAGTTCGGCCGATATATTTTTTCACAAAGTGGAGAGTTTTAAACACCTGGGCGTAAACCTTAACATCGTTGCAGACTGCTGCTAATCGAAGATATTCTACTCACTTGAAACTTCTCTATAGGACGCTAATAAGACCAGTAGCAACATATGGTTTCAAAGCATAGGTACTGCCATGTAACATATAGAACTACCTTATCCGCCTTGAGCGTAAAATCCTAAGCAAGATATTTGGAACAGTAAGGCAAGCTGATGGATCTTAAAGAATCAGAAACAATGATGAGACAATGCATTTAGCTAAAGCTCAGCGGCTGAGATGATTTGGACAACTACTCAGATTAGAAGACAGTAGAAGTACGAGCAGAAAAAGCGTGGAAGACCGCCAGAAAGATGGGCAAACAATGTTAATGCAGATTTAAATGCTAAGAGAAGCGACGCAATAAACCGAGTCGTATGGAGCTCAATTGTGAAGGGTCCACTACCTCACCCCGAGCTATAATTGCTATGATGACGATGATGAACCTCAGCATCTGCACTTTGCTTTTGGTGAACGAATGTTGAACGATAATCATAGAGAGAAATAAAAGAAATACTAATGAGGCATTGAACCATTATTCATATGACCAAAATGGTGAAATAAGAGTCGTAGAGTTGAGCATGAGGCTGAATCCAATAAACACTTCTTGTGACTTAAGCCTTCTAAACTACTACACCACCGCTGAGACCTTCACAGTCTAGTTGGATAAGGTTCGCTAAAAAAGTTGGGAGTAGCTCGTATCTATTCAGCTTCACAATGAGCATTCGCGAAGTTGGAGCTTTCTCTACGACTTTACCTAGCAGCAGTAAAAAATGAATTCTGATATGACTGCATAAAGATATACTATAAACAAAAGACTTATAGGTCACGTAGAAAGAGTTCTTCCCGAGTGTCAATGTGGATTTCGACCTAGAAGGTCAATAATAGACCAAATTTGAATCCATCAAAATTAAAACTGGAGTAATATAAGGGGATACGCTCTCATCAACAATCTTCAACCTTATGCTTATGTTGTGCCATTGATGAAGTAAGTGACGCAAAAACGGTTGGGTCCAATTATTGGCACACGCGAAGGACATAGAAATTGTCAGCAAAAACATCCACCTTCGCGGATATTGGAACTGCAGCTGATAGAAAGAAGATAAGACGAAATACGTGATGGCGTCTAGGCAAAATAAGCCTACATCAGACAAACTAAAAAAAGAGAAGATTTTTCTTTTGAAATAATGGAATCTTGCCCCTACTTAGGCTCAAACTGAGTGGAGAAAATTTTTTGGAGCAATCAAAGATCACGGCGAGTGGCATATGAGGTGGAACGGTGAGCTAGACCAGGTTATAAATGACGAAAATGTTATAGTTGAACGTTTCATCAAAGCTCGCCGGTTAAGATGGATGGGTGTGAGGAAGCAGAAGGAAATTTTAGAAGCCAGAGCCTTCAACACCAGAGCAAGAGGCAGACCGAAAACGAGCCGGGCCGTAGAACTAGAGGAGGACATCAATAAACTTTGAATAAGGAATAGGAAAAAAATCGGAAGTGATCGAAATGTATGGAGGTCCTATGTGCAGCAGACCAAAGCGCACAAAGATCTGTGATACCAAAAGTTGATGATGATGATATAACTGCAGCTTACGATAAAAAATAGTTAATTTTAAAACAAAAACGTGTTACTCTCATTTCCGGAAGGGATGCCAGCCTTATATAAACTTAAATGAATTTTGCTTTCAAGCAACATTGTTGTCATTTAATATTTTCCACGAGGCTAAGTGTGAGTGATATGAACAATAAAAGTTTAAGTATGAATGAGTATATAAGTACATACGAGTACGAGTACAAGTACGAATACTACAAACAAATTTTAAGTTCGTTTATGTGAATGTGTATGTGTGTACTGCCGCGTCTGCTTCATATATGATAATTAATTTTCCACACTGTAATTACGCTCTAGGTTAATGTGGAAAGAAGATAATGCCGAGATTGATGTGGAAATGGCAGTCGCTGCCGGCAATGCCGGTTTTGCTCCAATTCCCGCGTAAATGTAATTTTCGTGCGTTGTTATTTTTTATTACAGTTTAACTTTTTTTTTGGCGAGAGAAAACTACACGAAAATATAGGCTTATAATTGAGTGAATATGCATGTAAGCGTGTATATACTGTGCATGAGCTTATAAGTAAAAAGTACGTGCAGCCAATTACTTAAATAGTCTGTCTGACTTCTTAATTACATGCGTACATGGTACTATGTATATGTGGCCACATGGGCATGTCTGTTTTAAGCAGATGTGCCACACTATCTTACGTGCCAATGAACGTGCGAAACACATATGTGCATATGCACATATGTATCTATAAGCAAAAAAAGTATTAAGTAGGTATTATTTTTCAGCCAGTTTCCAGGTACTTTGTATTTTATTAAAAGCGTTGCCCTAAATGGGGGCCAATTGATCCCGGCTGATTCCCCTTCTTTGAAAGGAAGAGCATATACGATAATATCATAAATTCAACTAATTTGAACAACATTATTGAGTCAATGACATGACTATTAAAATGGACTGGTCTGAAATTTCATTAGACTATCTGGAGAATTCGTATTTACGAAGCAATTTATAAATAAGGTGGCAGCACAAACTATTAAGCTTTAAATAATAAATGTAAAAAACGAAATTTTCTTGATTTATTGTTATTTTTTCTTATTCGGTTAATGCGTCTATTCAAGTGAACCACTAAATCAAGAATAGTATTGTTGTTGTTGTTGTTGAGGTGGTTGAACATTTCCACTGAAATACTCCTAATTAGTGACCAGCACCGTTTTACTACCACTATCTCGTGTGATGATGTATATGTTTTTTTTTTTTTTTTTTTTTGTTTCCAAGTCAGATCCATTTAGTGAGGTCCAAGTATAACAGCAAATCCTTTATCTCGATGTCTGAGATATCCTTAATTTGCTGTAGGAAAGGCTTACCGAAGGATCGGAGTCGTGCCCTGGCTAGTCCCGGAAATTCACATAAATAGTGAAAAAGACTTTCCTTCGCCCCTTCCGCTTGACAGCTTCTGCAGATAGGATTGAAGGGTAGAATCTAGCTGCATGATCCCCTACTTTCCAATGACCTGTAAGGGTTGCAGTGATGCGTGAAATGTTTGGCTGAGAACATCCTAGCAGGTCATTCGTCCTTTGGATTTTGTATGGCGGCCATGTGTTTTTTGTTGTAATACGGGTAGGTATTTGCTTCCATCTTCTTTCGGCTAAAGCATGATAGTGTGAAGCAATGGATGCTTTTAATGTGTTCAGTGGGGTGGAAACTGCCACCACCTCTGCTATGTCTAGTGTCGAACCTTTTCTTGCTAGCTCATCCGCTATCTCATTGCCCCGTATGTTCCTATGACCGGGAACCCATATCAGAGTAATTTCAAGCCAATGGCTGAGTAGTTCCAGCTCCTCTCTACACTGTAAGACCAGTTTGGATGAAATGTAGTTGGAGTCAAAGGCCTTAATAGCTGCTTGACTGTCTGAGAAGATAGCTACTCTTGCACCAACTTCCTTGTAGAGCTCTAGGGATTTGCATGCTTCTCTGATTGCTACAAATTCTGCCTGGAACACGGTGGCATAATCAGGAAGACGAATAGCTTGAGAGACAGTATTACAGCTGCTGAAGTTTTACTGCTGCGAAACCAGCTTCGATTGAGACCTTGGAAGCCAAAATTGCTACAGTTATTCACAACATACCGATCGACCGGCCGAAGTCCTCCAGCGAGTCATTCAAACTTGATGTTTACGGATGGTCGAATTATGGCACAGTTGCGACCATTATTTGAAAGTGAACATCTTTAAAAAATAAATATGAATGGTTCTACACAAAAACAATAAATTTTGCCCAATCAACTTGAATTTTCGTTGGTTTAGTTCAATTTAAAATCCGATACCTTTAAATTGATCAGTGCCTTAGGTCCAACGTCTGATCTACCAGTACCAAAGTTTAAAAACAGCATGATTGCAGCATTTGCTGATGAAACAATCCCAATGGTATCTCATGAATAAACAAAACTCGCAAAACAAAATTTAGGAGACAATACGAAACCAAGCAGAAGACACGTAAGCAGGATGTGGACCCATACAAATCCTTTAATAAGAAGGCTCCCAAATAAAGAGAGATCTACCCAAACTTGGCTTCACCGTCAAACAGATCAAAAATCTATGTCAACTAATCTTAGTTCCCATTGTTTGTTAGTCATTTGTTGTAAATGCCAAGTACTATGTATTTCTTCTAAATGAATGAGCTTGAGGGTGTTAACCCCTCAAGATCACTTCCATTCCATCTCTTTGTCAATTAAAGTAAAATTAGTAAATGCAAACAGACAGTATTTTCTATGAAATATGACAAATTGGATACATTGTGCGGTTCAATAGGAGCGGGCGTTGCTACTAGCCCATTTTTTCATGTCGGTTCACTCTTCATATTAACCCGTCTGAAGTTTCATTTTAAGCTGTCAATTAATTCTACGTTTTCAAGCCATTTAGTATCGACGTGTCACGGAATTTTTTACGATGGAAGAAATCAAGTATCGTGCAGTGATTGAATTTTTCTAAGGTTTAAAAGCAAAGAAAATGTATGCACGAATGTTGACAGCGAATAAGGACTTTCGTCATTAATAAGTACAGGAAAGATGGTTTGCTGAATTTAAACGTGATCGTACAAGCCTTGAAGACGATCCATGTCAAGGACGTCCAACAGCAACAACACAAAAAATCATAGAAAATCTAGAATATCGTATTGGAAAAGCGTCAAGTGACTGAAAGAGATTTAGTAGAAGCCATAGGCATCTCATTGGACAGCCTAAACAATATTTTGACCGAAGTATTGGGTTTTAGGAAGTTGTGGGCAGAATTGGTGCCACATTCGCTAACAATGGACCAAAGACACATTCGAATGCGACTTCCTCAACAACATGAAAAGCGTTTCCGAAAGAATAAAGTAGATTTCGTGAAGCTAAAGAGTGGTGGGATCCTGGTTCTTCGGCTCTGAAACGAGTTTGTATCGAGAAATCGGCCAAGAAGGTGTTAGCATCAGTTTCTTGGGATGTGAATTTGTGAATTACTTGCAAACTGGTTAAACAATAAATTCTGAATATTATTTAGACCACTTGAAGAACAAAATTCGTGAAAAAAATAAAAAATTCTTGGTAAAAGAAAAAAGTCTTTCCATCAGGTCAATGCATGGAGTCACAAAACCATTTGACAACGGCTACAATTTATGAATTAAGGTTCGAATTGTCGGAACATCCACCGTTTTCCCCAGAGTTCGCCCCTACCGTCTTCCATTTGTTTACAGACTTAAATCTCATTCTTGGAAGGTGCTTTTCACGGAATGATAAGGCCTTAAATACTATGGAAGCGTATTTTGTAGCTCTACCAGATTCTCACTTCAGAGATGGAATTCATAAATTGGAATAACGAGTGTATTGATGTTCAGGGAGATTATATGTACTGAGTAGTAAAGTGTATTTCAAACGATAAAATCGTTTTTCTTAACGGACCGTAAAACTTATTGAACAACCACAGCACTAACTATTTCTTTGTAACAACTATTTTACGAGTACATTGAACAGGACTAGCCGAAGACTGCAGCTGCTAGACATTTAAATTTAAATTTGTAATCTGTTTGCTTCCATATTAATAGTAATAATAATAATTTCGAAAGTAGGTTTCACGATTTGCAAACTTTCATCATCTTTGCCCGGTAATTTGCCAGATTTTACTAAACAGAAATATCAAAGACATGTGCTTTACATGGGTAGTTTTTGTAGATGTTTCTATCCAAATAACAGCAGTAGTATATACACACAAGCAACAGCAGTAATTGCGTGAAAATTTAATCAACTTCTCAGCATCTGCTAGTTCGCGAAACATCCAGTCCAGTGTCATCCTCGTGATGTTATCTGGTGGTTTTCTACATGTGTGACCTATATATTGATGGGCAGTATGGGTTCCTCGTTCGTTAATATCTTCTTTTAGGTTTCCAGAAAATTTGTGAACCTTTTTAGTGTTAGCAATAAACAAACTATAGTACATATGGTATGTATTTAGGTATGCGTTCTTAAGTAATTGTACATAACTTTCTATAAAAGGTTCAAATTTTCATGACAACATATTATAAAGGTGTTGTTTGAGAGCTTGGAACTTAAAATGATAATACGAAACAGAAATATTGTTGGAGTGTATTTTAGCTGGTAGATAATTTCATGGCATTCATTTTTTTTTTATATTTTTTTAAATTTAAATTAATAAAACAATGGCCAATAAGTTGAGAGCGACGACGAGACGACATTTCGGCATCTTCTTCAACACTTCGCTCAATGCATTTCTGGGCAAATTTTTTTTTTTTTTCAAAGCAAATTTCCACAATTCGGAGGCGTTGTCCTGGGGTTAAACGATTCATGATGCCAAATCTTACTAAAACAAAAATGCCAACACAGTTTGTCATTCTCAGCTGTCAAAACATGGTTATCGAAATCGTTAGGTCTCATACAGCTAAAAAACATACCCGATATATTAGTTATGTAAGTATATTGAATTTATTTTTTTCAATTAAAATCTGAAATTTCGCCTCACATTTATTATGCCTACATACATAGGTATGTTTATACTTATCTATATATGTGGTTATGTGCTCTGAAAACTTTCTATTTTAAATTATAGGAAAATTTAAAGAAAATAAAGCTCAGAGAAAATGCTCTCGTGGCTTAGAGCAACCACCAGAGGTGACGACAACGAAAACGTCTCCCCGCTCCGTAGGGGTGAAAATGCAGTGAAACTGAATAATATTAAGTGTGTGCGTAAATACACATATGGTAAGTTCTTTTATTCTGTGCGCATGTATACTGCTACAAAAACAAACCCACACATGCATGCACACCCACTCGCACGCGGGCAAAAAATATTACATTTTAAGCCGTATTGTGAAGATTTTTTTGTAAATAAAATTATTACGCGTGACAATTTGTTAATTATACTTCGACAGGTGGCGCTCACAATATTTATATGCTACCACATTCTCCACGCATGTGGGGCATAAACTCTGTTGAACAATTGTAGGTATGTGCATGTGTATATCCATGTGGATGTATGTTTGTATGTGGCATAGTTCATGAACTTGTGTGCGCTGCATCAGGTGCATAACTTTTTTTCTTTGTGAATTTCCCGTTCTCATTTATTTTCGTTATAAATAAGTTATCGGTGCTCCTGAAAAATTTGGAGTTACAACTTGTGCTTATTGTTGTTATTGCTGCAATTGCTGTGGTTGGCGTTGGCTTTGTTATATTTTACCTTGTTATATTTTTGGTTTGTGTTTTTATTGCAGCTCTCACTACTCACGCTTTTGATATCATTGCCATTGTTACTTTTAATAGCAACAATTTATTTTGGCAGGAGCACCCACGCATACAAAAGTTGTCCTTAGTAACAACAATGAGTGCATAAGTAATATGAATTTTACAGCACTTTGCCATATATACTTCTACATATTTATGTAGGTATGAAGTCTTTTGAATCGTATATAAGTATTTGAATTACAAACTTTGCCTGCTTTGCTTCCTCCTTCAATCTCTTTAAACTTTAGGAGAGAATGAGGTATGAGAAAAACGTGTTCGTTAATTTTTGCAAGTCAACCTTGGCTTTTGCCTGCTTAACCCGGAATGAACTGTCTCTTTCAGTATTCTTGTCGTTGTGTAGGTACATAAGTATGTGTATATGGTAATGGTAATGGTTGCTAAATTTACCGGAAGTCGTAGTCGAATGGGTTGGTGGGTGACTATCATTCGGTAATGCCCAGATTTGAAAACCCTGGCCTGAAACCAAAAATGGATAGAAAAGGTTTTTTTCTAAAAGCAGTCGCCCCTCGGCAGGCATTGGCACACCTCCGAGTGTATTTGCACCATGAAACAGCTCCTCATAAGAAAGCCCATCTGCCGTTTGGAGGTGGCTTAAAACTGTAGGTCTCTCCATTTCTGGAAAAGCACCAATTTCCACAAATTGGAGGTGGAGCTCGGTTAAATGGGTGTAAGCGCCAATTATATGCAGGGTGCGTACAGGTTTTGAGGAAACGCATTACTTTTATTCTTGCTCATTTTCAGATAAGACATATCTCAAGAAATTGAGAGAAATGCAGTTATCGTCTATCGTCGCTATATGTAAAACTCATATCGGTTTAAAAATCTCTAATTTTCTTAAGTGCCCCCGTTCATTCGTTTATAAGCTTCGCTGTGAATTGAAAGCATCAGGCAGCGATTCATTGCACAACAAAAAACCAAAAAAACAAAAAACATGAGGAACGTTCTGTCCGATATGCGGAATTTATTCAACAAGTGCCAGCGATTATTGCCCAGGACACTTCAAAATCAGTGGGGCTCCTTACGAGGGAGCTTAATGTTTCTCCTGATCTTATCCATCGAGTTCATTAAGATCTCCGCTAACGCAATCGTAGAAGACACTTTATGTCGGCGCAAGCACGACAGCAGCGGGTTATTCGATCTAAACACCTTCCAAACAAAATTGAACACCTTGAGCGCCTGAGATATTATGGCTTTTTTCTGACGAACAAATTTTGATCAAGACCAAAACACCAACCCCAGCAAATATAGATGCCTATGCTCCAATGCTACAGGTGTACCTGCTGTAATGCATTCGAAGCTTCCAGCCACTGTCACGGTTTTAGGTGTTGTGAGCAATCAAAGTCATGCCAACACATTTATTTACTCAATGATTTCGAGTAAGATCTGTTGCATATATCAAGATTCTAGAGAGAGTAGTGGAATCCTGGATTAATAGTATACGCGGCGACAGCCCATATATCTTTCAGAAAGACTCTGCTCCTTCACAAAAAGTGATGGCGACACAAGATTGGATGACTGAGAATTTTATGATGACATAACAGCGAACTTATGGCCGCTTAACAACCCAGACCTTAGTCACCTGGATTGATATGTATGAGGTGTAGTTTACCGTGAAACCAGCCATGCAATTCGTGAAATTTCATTACATTTTTTTTTTTTTTTTTTTTTTCAAAATAAAATCTAACGAGTTTACCCAAAAGTTGTCTTCAAATACCGTACGCACCCTGTATGTATATATTTATATATAACTATCGCTTACACCCTTTTTAGGTACTTAGGCGAGCTGCTCCTCCTATTTGTAACGTGCGTCTTGCTGCTGTTTCTGTTGTTGATGGCAAAAATACACTAGGAGGTTTGCCATTCCATGACGAGGGGCGACCGCCATTAGACGTATTTTTTTTATCATTTGGTGTGTCATGTGGGACCAGGTTTCGCAACGGGTCTCTTCCGTATAGTAGTCACTCATCAACCAATTGGGCTATGGCGGCTGCAAGAAGCAGCCGACGAAGCAAAACAGTGTTTATCCATTAACATGGGCCCGTAAACTAACGGATTTGGAGATATTGCAAGTTATTCTTTTCTAAAGCATTTATTACGAATAACCCATCTATTTATTATGTTCAAACGTACAAGGCAAAAACAAAAAAAATACGAAAAATGAACTGAAGCGCCGTCATACGAGTACTGCTTCCACATTTGATGCCTTCGGTCCAAAATAATGTCATCCAAATTTGTTTTCTGCATAAAGTTTAGGTAATCAGAGCCTCTGAATCGGTTTGGTAAAGCAGCAGGGCCTAAAACCATGTCGCCTACAATACTCATATAAATGTTTAAACAAAAACGTGTCTAATATTCAGGTTCCGTTAGAATATCGACATTTTCGTTGGCCCCAACATCCGTATTGTGAAAATTAATAACGCCATTTCATGTAAGTTCAGCCCATTTAGGGTCTGTATTCATTGTACATGGAAGCTCGGATAAAGCAGCTGTCCGTGGTAGATTTTTCAAACAAGTAAATCACCAGCTCCTACCTCAGCTGATATTCTCCAAGTACTCGTCCCCGGGATTATGCCCTGTATTTGCTCGAATTTAATCTTCTGATCTAGGAGTATATACCGACTTTGATTTTCGGTACGCATAGCCCTTTTTTATGGGCTAAATAACATTTTGCTAATACACTGATATGACGACTTTTTTTTTGGGAATTCTTCCAAGCGCACGACGTGAAGTAATCTGACGTTTGGATATGCTACAGCATAGGGACGTCGGCTTCGGCCATTAGCACTACCATACAAAAAAAAAATCTGTTAATTCTGCGTTAGAATAAACAATTATAGATAACGAGAATTTGTCAAATTGTTAAATTAGAAATTTTGTTTCGGATGGGGAATAAAATACTTGAAGAATACTTGAAACTCTTATTAATTGTTGGTACGTCTATTACCCTTGAAGTTTCGCAAGAATTTCTCTGTACAAAACTGAGAACGAATAATTCTTTTCGAACGCAGCGCAAATAATTTGCTAAGCATCAAAGGAGTTAAAAAATAATATGTTGTCATATCTCCAAAACCATTAGTTTGCGAACTCAAGTTTGTTAGACTTTTTTGCTTTTTTTTTTTTGTTCATACCACTATCTCCTTACAAAGCAGGCTCAAAGATAGCGAACGCTTCTTAAGAGAGCGTTTATCAAGCCAACACACTTCGGATTATAGTAAAGCAATCAGTTGGAACGATGAGCTGTATGAGCTTTACGACGACATGGACATAGCGCAGCGAATAAAGATCCAGCGGCTTCGTTGGCTGGGTCATGTCGTCCGAATGGATACAAACGCTCCGGCTTTGAAAGTATTCGATGCGGTACCAGCTGGTGGTAACAGAGTAAGAGGAAGGCCTCCTCTGCGTTGGAAAGATCAGGTGGAGAAGGACTTGGCTTCACTTGGTGTGTCCAATTGGCGCCGGTTAGCACGAGAAAGAAACGACTGGCGCGCTTTGTTAATCTCGGCCAAAATCGCGTAAGCGGTTATCGCGCCAATTAAGAAGAAGAAGAAGAAGAGAATCAGTTGAGTGGCGCTCCTTGCTCTACATGCTGTTCGTAGACTTTAAGAAGGCGTTCGACACTATCAAACGAAACGCAATATGGCTGGCGCTGAGTAGAAAGGGAGTTTCCGCCAAGACAATCCGCCACATCAAATTCCTCTACGAGAACTCCGAACAGGCAGTGCTTCTTGAGGACCTGGACTTTGCCGATGGCATCTGCCTCCTCTCTCACAAACTCTTTGGCATGCAAGCGAAGGCGGACAAACTAGTCGCGCTGGCATCCACTGGCGGACTGGAGGTCGGATCGCCAAGACCAAGGTCATGGAGTTAACCACAATAACGCAAGACAGATATTGGTTGACGGATATCCGGTGGAATTCGTTGAAACCTTCTGTTACCTCGGCTGCATCATCACGGCAGATAGTGGAGCAGATGAAGATGTCAACTGCAGGCTAAACAAAGCAAGAGCGCCATTCGGGCGAATGCATACAGTATGGGGGAGTTCGCCGATCTCCAGGAGCACTAAACTACGTAAATTCGGCTGGTGCTTAAAGTCAGTATTGTTATACGGAAGCGAAGCATAGCTGGTCTCTAACACCATCATACAGAGGCTACAATCCTTCAACAATAAATTCCTCTGCATCATCTGCAGAATATTCTGGCCAAACACTATCAGTACCGATGCACTGTGGAGATTAACGAAGGAGGAACCCATCCTTAGACAAATCAAACGCAGAAAGTGGCGATGAATGTGTCACACATTGAGAAAACCACCAGATGGTATCACGAGAATGGCACTGGACTGGAATCCGCAATGGAGCAGAGATCATTGTCGACCAATAAACACTTAGAGAAGGTCGATGCTGCGCGAACTAGCAGATGCTAACATCTCATGGGAAGGTGCAAAAACTATGTACGATGGAAGAGTCTTGTCGAGGCCCTATGCTCCCAAGAGGAGTAAACAAGGAAACAAAAACTGCTATCTCCTTATATATTTTAAATTCTTTTTTTAATATCCTTATTTTTTTAATTTTCTCTTACTACTTAAAGTTAGGTTAAAAACTCTTATATGATGTAAAACGTGTATACATTCTGCAGTATATATTTGGCCGAACTTCTCCTCTAATTTGTGGTATGCTCCTTAATGTTGATATGCGAATGGTGAGGCTTAAAATTTCTAAGATGTCTTATAAAGAAAATGCACTCGGAGGTAAACTCCAGTGGGAACTACTTTTTCTATAATTTGATGTTTCATGTCTACGATATCTATGTCTACGCCTCTGTTGTTTTTTGTTTTTGGTTTGTTCAATCATCTTATAGTATTCGTTATATTTATCCCCAATCTATTCGCGAGTTCAAAGCTCTGGGTGCGATTTTGGACTCCCGTTTTTCATTCAATAGCGTCATTAGCCTTGTTGTATCAACTTCTTACTCTATCTTAGGTTTTGTACGGCGCAATAGCTCTAAGTTCTTTAACCCTTACACACTCAAATTATTATACACTTCCTTTATTCGCTCTAGATTAGAATGTGAAATATTTATTTGGAGGCCTTGCTATTGAGAGAGTGAGCGTGTGCAGCAGATGTTCCTCAAGGTGTTAGGGGCAGTCAGAGGCCCGAAAAAATGATGATTTTCAATATTTTTTTTTGTTAGTCAATTGCTTTATTTTACAAAAATAGCATTCATATTTCGACTTGACTTTGGGAAAATTTCAAAACAAAAAATTAATAATTGTAAAAGTTATCACTGCTTCTGTGCCTGTTTCTCCAGAAGTCCCTTGAGGTGGTCGTCAGAAGTCCTTGGAGATTCATCTAAAATCAATCGGACAAGTGAAATTAGTTTTATTAATACCTGGATAATCTTGCGCCTGATCGAAGCTTTTTCCCAAATTAACAATACGGCGGTCTCAGGAAATATTTTTCAGATTTTTGGGGAAAAAACCGACAAATCAATGTTTGGAAAAAATCGAAATTTTGAAAAAAAATCCTTCGATCAGACACGAAATTTTTATGTTTTTCAAAAGTAGTATACATTTTTTTGAAATCGACCAAGAGGTTTTACGTTACAGTGATCACCAGTTCAGAAAACATAATTTTGAGAAAAAAGCATTTAAAGTTTTGCTATCGATTTATGTAGAGTTATACGAATTATTTAATTACTTACACAGGGTCATCTTTTCCTGAGCCAAATAATAGTTCTTCAGCCGTCAAGCAACTTCCAAAATATCGATCTGCTGTTGCCTACGTAGCATTCTACCTTCTAAAGTGTTATCGTTAGCGCGCTTATCTGCCACTTTTAAAGTGCAAAAGCCAAAAATCGATTTTTTTAATTCTGACTACCCCTATCCCCTTAAATATACTCTCAATTCGCTAAAATTCTCTAATCGCATCCCTTATTATAATTCTCGTTTAACTTTATTTAATTAAACAGCCTTCATAAAGTAGAGTAGTAGAGTAAAGTAGTCTTTTGTTTTTGGTGTAATTAAAGGAGAAATTGATTTCCATATCTGTTACGGGTGATTCACTTTCTTATCCCTACCTGAACTCTACTTAAAACGTATCTATTTCATTGCTTAGCACATATTATGCCTACACTTAAAAAATTTAATGATAAAGAGCAAGCATGATAAAGGCAAGCACTAATATATCAATTGTTGATTTTTTAATCGAAACTGCTGTGGAGATGCTTTCTTGATTAAGACAAAATAAGATTTCCATTTGGTGAATTTTGTTTCGGGTTTTGCAGTATTAGGGAGATATGGAAGACTGTGAAAATAAGGACGAAGACTAACAAATTTTCGAAGACTTAACTGAAGAAATTTTCACTATTTTGCATATTGAATACCCCACATTAAAAAATATGAGCTTCAAATCGTTTATCTTCGTTTATCTCACACTTATCCCTTAATCCTTTATTCATTTATTTACATTTATCCCTTAATCCTTTATTCATTTATTTACCTCAAAATTAAGCGATGACTGTGGTAGAAACTTTAAGCCAAAGAACGCCCAAGCGGTAATTTATTGTAGTATCTTCACAGCTTGGGCATTCCTTGGCTCAATGTAGCTACGTGTTGTACTTATTTGGATAGATCCACGTGCATGCAACTTTTGTCAATGTAATAAATATGTTCAGTTATGTCTAAGATACCTACTTATTTAGTTGAATACTTACGAACAAATTTCAAAATTGTAAATGTTGAGAAGTAAGGCTCCATTCAACTTATTTCACCACATGCAAAGCACATGTAAAACAGGTTATTGTGCGTTATAAGTGGAAGTCATCTAATTTTTTATAACACGTTTGGTAGAGTTTTATAAAGTGGTTTAGTGAAACAAAATGTGCATTTTCTCCAAAAAAAAAGTAATAGTCAGTTTTTTCTCTGAAGTCAATACTTACTTTAATGAGAAGTGTTTCGCGTTCGTAATAGAGGCCATCCTCATAGCCCGATATTACACATTTTCCATAGGAACTCTCTTTATGACTACCAAAAGTGACTAGCGTACTGAATTTTCTTGAAATACTTAAATTATTGCTGGAAATACTCCTCTCGAATATAAAGTATCTGCTTGCGGATATTGGCCAACTTCCATGTTTTAAAGGTTTACTCTCTTGTAACATTGGATTTTTGACACTCCCTTGGAAAGGTTGCAGTTAAGAAGGGTGGAAAAAGCGGAAAAAGTTAAATCCTTTTTAGTAAAAATAGTAGCAAAAAAGGGATTTTTTAATTCAAATGAAAAAAAAAACCGAGCGCAGTATCTATACTATAATGGTGAATGTCTGTACGTTGTCCGCGCATCACTACGAAACGACAACACCAAATGACGTAAACATTTTTATACATTCATATTTTCACCCAATGAAGGTTATAGGCATGTTTTTATGATGAAACTCCCTTCCCACAGCCCCCAGGCCGCGCCACCACTCTCATTCGTCACTAATAATCGAATATTTGCTTAGATTTAATCTAAAAAATCTTAGTTTTTTCTATTTCCCACTATTTATAGCACACTCTAGACTTCATAATCCACATAAGCTGTTCAACTATGACCCAAATGCAAAGTTCAAAAACGGTTTGAGACAGAAAATTAATAAAAATAATTTTGCTTGATATTTTTCTGATTGGTTGTTTTGATTTTACTCAACGAGGCATACCAACGGATGCCGGGTATTGCAATATTATGGTTATTAATAAAAAAATATTTTCTATGAAATTATTGTTTGTAATTCTTTATATACATATCCTAAATCCCTCAAAACTACTCCTACGCGAGCGGGGCCGCGGGTTAAAAAGCTAGTAAAAAATATATGAAAATTAATATTTGAATGTAAATAACATATTTTATGGACAACGTAAATATGAAATATGAACATACATATTTATAAGCATAATTAAATGTATGGGAGGAATATAAGTTATTACCAGAAATTTCCAAGATTAATTATTTAATCAAAGAATGGTTTAACTTAATCCAATAATTATATTTCGTTAATTTATTTTTAAATTTAAAACATATCGTGAAATTACGAATTTCGCCAATATGAAGCTGTCATGTTACCTAAGCAAAATTGGCTCATATGGAACTCTTTCATACAAGAAGCGGATTCATCATATTTTAATTCAGCAAAAATACTCTCAACCGCGCCTACATATGTTTGGAACTTTGAACCCCAAGACATGACTTTTGTTACACTGCAAACTATTTCTACTTATTTTTAATTATTATTCTATTTAAAGTTTTTTTTAATTCTTTTCATTTCGAATTGTGTTTAAATATTTAATTAATGTATGCCATATTTTTTGACATCTCATCAGCAAAAAGGAAATTTTCTAAATTCTCCCCAGATGTGTCACTTAGGTGAAGCCACTCAGCTTCATCAGTTTGCATGTTACCGCGGGTGTTTCGGACTATGGTTAATTAAATACATACTGCTAAATGAACTGTTGCTGGAAACTTATGTATTTGTAAAGCAACGTAGCAAGTACTTCCGCAACCTAATATATTTGAAATTCTTCGTTCTCGGATCTTGATCTAAGCGGTACGTCAAGATGTGTTCTATGTACTACTGATACCGCAAGTACCGGTACAAGCCCCTGAGTAAGTTCTTGCCCATAAGCACACCACACGAAATATTTGTCATTTCAAGAGTTTGCCACACACTTTCTTGCTAAGGGAGCCGATTTGTCAGGTGGGAACGAGAAAGCTGTTTACTGAACAAACCCTTATTTATTGAATCATGACCAACATTAATAACTTCGAAACTGGTCTGGCCTTGTCAAGAAAAACAGTTTTTTTGTGCAAAATATGCCCTATGATCAAAAAGTACCGGGAATGTTTAATTTAAACGAACCGCGCACATGGGAACCGGTCCATATTTTTTTCTTATGTTGGTAGGACTGTAAGACACACATCTGTAACTATTTATACGTTTTGAAGCGTTTGAGAGATGCTGCACGTCGCAACCAGCCGTATATGTGGGCATACAATTCTTGGATTTTGCATGATGATAACGCGCCATCGCACCAAGCCTAAATTATGTTTGATTATTTGATCAAGCACCAAGTAAATACCATCGTGCAAGCACCGTATTCACCGAATATGCCCCCGTGCGACTTCTTTTTGTTTCCCCAAGTTCAAGTTACTACTTCGTGTAAGAAGAATTCAGTTAATAGAGATCAAAGAGTATACGACGAAGGAGCTGAAGGTCATCCCTTCATTGGCCCACCAGGGGTGCATGGAGGACTGCGTTAAACGTTGGCACATATGTGTTGCTTCAGACGGACCATATTTTGAAGGAGATAAAATAAATTTGCCTGAAATTTAACTCTGTTTTGTTTTATTTAAACATTCCCGGTACTTTCTGATCATAGGGTATGTATTTTACT
>JAYXIM010004430.1:0-19704 GCA_037575425.1 Anastrepha fraterculus | reverse complement strand
GTGATTATGAACGAGATGCACGGTGAAGTCCAAAATAAACAGGGCAGGTGTCATAAAAATGTTATTGATGGCGTCATCTTTTTAATGAGTTAGTGCGTTGGAAGTTACATCTCTAGCTGACTTCCAGTGAAAGCTTGGTGACATTCAGTTATTGCGTCTAAAATGTCAGGATGTTTGTGTCATCGGTCCAAAAATAAGTTTCGAACAAAGGGCTAAATCAAATTTTGTTTTAAAATCGGTAAAATGTTTACCGAACCATTTGAATTAATCAAAAATGTTTATGGCTATGATTGTCTATCTCGTGCCAGAGTTCATGGGTAGTTTACACGTTTCAGAGATAGTTGTGAGGACATAAATGACGAAGGACGGGCCGCCCAAAATCAGTTATCACCGAAAACTCCATCGAAGTCGTTCGTAAATTTATCAAAAATGAACCGAAATCATCGTTGCAATTCATGAATCGGAGTTAAATATCTCCAAAACATTGATTTATCGCGTTTTAACTGATTACACTGCCCTGCAAATTTCAATTTTTCGGATGCGAATAAGATGTGACCTAGTGTTCCCGAAGGGAATTTTCGCGCTGAGCACGAATCCGAGTTCAAAAATTTTCCATCACGTCAGGTTTTCAAAAAAAAGGGGGTTGAAACCCCTAAAAATAGCGTATTTGGCCATTTTTCAAAAATTGTGGAGCAGAACCCTGACGTGCTACGATCTTCGTTATTGTCAGTAATTGAAGGTTGAACTTTGCTCTTTGAAATAAGCCCAAACCCAAATTGTTCGCATGCACCCTTAGAGTAGGGGGTGCACTTATGTCTACGGGGGTAGGGAAAAAAATGAACATGGGAACTTATCTACACCCAAGATAAGATATAATGAAAAGTGCAGTGTTCCTAAGGTATTTAGTGTCGCACCCAAAAAATCGCGTTTGGAGAAGTAAAAAATCAAGTCGATGCTCATTTGTTTGTACGAGTGCAAGGGAATTGTCTATAAGGAGTGTGTACCAACGGGCCAAACCGTCAATGCAATTTTCCATCTTGTCGTTTTGAAGCGTTTGTTGTATCGCATTTGTCGAATTTGTCCTGAATGCCGCGAAGAAGGAAGCTGGCTCTTATTGCATGATAATGCACCATCTCATTGATCCACTTTTGTGACTGATTTTTTGACTAGAAATCACATTTTAACCATCAATCACTCATCTTATTCGCCTGATATGGCTCCCTGTGACTTCTAGCTATTCGAAAAATTGCATTTGGCCATGAAAGCAAACCGTTTTGCATCCGTAGAGGCTATCCAAAATGCTTGTACCGACATGCTGAAGGACATTTCGGTCAATGACCTGAAGCACTCTTTCGAAAAGCTTTTAGAACGCGCAAAACAGTGTATCGAGGCCAGAGGGGACTACATTGAATAAATAAACTCAGAGTTATCAGAACAAAGCGCCTGTCGTTTCGATTTTAGCTCAGTCTTGTTTATTTTGGACTTCACCTTGTATTACCTGCTGTAAAATCTACATACACAAGAGGATATTTGCTGGGAAATTAAGCCAAGATAATGCCCTACGCCGATGATGCAGTTAAAATGTCGGATAACGAAGACGATTTGCAACTGATGTTGTATACCTTCGAGAAAGCTGCTTCTGTATTTAATATGCAGATTTCGATAGCCAAGACGAAGAGCATGACAATATCTAAACAGCCGCTTAGGTGTAAGCTTGCAGTAAATGGGGAAAAGTATGAACATGTTATGAAATTCTACAACTTGGGTACCATAATTACACCATCGAGAGAATACACAACTGAAGTAAACAACCACATGAATAAAGCAACACGTATCTCTGGATGCTTACGCGATGTAATAAGGCGAAATAAGCACTTAAACTTACAAGGCAAAACCCGAATTTATACAACATGCGACCTGTTCTCATCTATGCCATTGAAATCCGTGCAGATACAACTCCAACACAAAAAGCAATGCACAAAGTTGAGATGGCAACATTGGGATCAATTAGCGAGATGTTATGCGAAACGAAAAGATTAGAGGGATATGCGACACGTAAGATATTTTTATGGGGATCCGAAGACGAATAAGTCTAAATCAGTAATGACGGAAAAGCCTATAACTACGAGGTCGCCCGGGCACCCCCCAACCGCTGTTGGACATCCAGCTCTATAGATGACTAATATTTTTGACATAAAATATATTCCAAGCAAATTGTATCTTTTGTATAAAAATTATTGAAGAACACGATTTAATTCTATAATAAAGAAGAAGTAAATATCCTATCTAGACCCCGAAGTCATCTATGGCAAGTATTCACACAGACTTGGGCTATGGTCCAGCGACTCATCCTACTTTGCGATTCGTCCGCAGAGATGTCAATACATCTGTTCTCGAATACGGTGCGATCGCAGAAAGAATAGTGAAGACTAATATCCCTATAAGATTGGCTTTGAATGAAATATAGCGATGAAGAGGAGATACTCGTAGCACACAGATCTTCATGTTGAAGTGATTAGCCTGGACTAGTATTTTTATATTTGAATATTTCACTAACCTAACGCCCTTTTCTTCACCCATTAAACATAATGATCTGGCATCACCCTTGGTCTGGGCGTGAGTGGCTATCTTGGTTAGTAATAGCCACCGTAACCTAATCTAATTTAACGGAAAGAACTAACTCAAATTGAGAGATTGAGTGACAGGATTTAAATTATATGAGATTAGTCTACCACCACTTGATGCTTTCATCCAAGGAGAGGCCTTGAAGGCCATCTGCAGGGTGAAACACAATGGGAATTGGCACGGCTCCTGTACGGCATTGGACAACAGAGTAGGTATGGACTTCGATCCAACGATCCTTGCCATGCCTCTTGACTCCATGTCATCAAGAGTCGTGCTTGACAAGAGACACATGGCCTTAGACAGCCCCCCAACCACTTCAATGGTAGTCGAGTCCTGTAATTCCAGGCAGAACTATGTCTACCACATAATAGTCTGGGTCTCGGGACACTTGGGTATCTGACTCTTTAGTCAGAATGGGTTCTAAGGCCTGAGGCTTTTTTGGCATCTCAGGCAGTGCACTTTGCCCAGCTTGTGGAGAGGAGGATGAGACAGCGGACCACTTTCTGCGCGTCTGCCCCGTCTTGGCACCACAAGATCTACTCAGATTTCTTCGGGGGTCGGGTAGATTTAAAGAAAATTAAAAAGGGAATCAGAGTGCAGTACAATCAATTTAATTGTGTCTGAGTGCAGCCTCTTGCTAGTCTGTCCCGACAAAAAATAAAAAATTATGAGAAATATATTGTAAATGGTACGCTTGACGATCGATTCATCTAAGCACAATAATTAATTAAAATAGTGAGCTCTAAATTTAAACTAAATTTAGTTATTTAATAGACTTTGGTTTTTATCCCAGAATCATTGTTCTTCAGTTTTTAGAGAATTTTAATTTTAGTTATTAAAAATTCAATTTCAGTTGATTTGAATTAAATTAGTTTTATATTCAACTCTTTGTAATGTATTTAGGCGAGTAATTAAATTGTTCTTGCATTCACATATTAGATATTTAATTAATGTTACGTATGTATTTGCAGTGTATGGTTTTTGCACAAAAATAAAACTAAATGAAAAACCACAAACGAAAGTCAAAACGCAGGCTAATTGCGAATGTGCAAACTTTTGTGAAAAGTTTTCGTTTTACTAAATAGAACGAAATTAGCACATCATTAGCTGCTGTTGCATCATTGGTCTGTTTTTGAATTTTGTTGAGATTAAACAAGAAGAGATATTCATTTATATATATAGTATAACAATACATATGTATATAATTGGCGCTTATATTCTTTTTGGGCGTTTGGCCGAGCTCCTCCTCTTATTTTTGACTATTTCACAAATGGAGAGATCTACAGTTTTAAGCCGACTCCAAACGGTGGATATTTTTTTATTTGAAGCATTTTCATGGCAGAAATATATTCGAAGGTTTGCCATTGCTTGCCGAGGGGCGACCGCTATTTGAAAACACTTTGTTTTGTTATTTTATTGGGTATGGGAATAAGTTTCAGTTTGTCATGTCTACCGTCCCATTCCGTCCGATTTTCTTTGAGAGCTCGATTCAAACACATTAGCTGCAGTCGGTAACGATCGCCTGTGATGGTTTAAGAAGTTCATAATAGATGATACCCTTCTGATCCCATCAGATGCACAATATAAGATTTGAAGCATGAATTTTTTTTTTCGCTCTCGATGGACCTGGTTCACCTGGCAGGCTTCAACTTTTTCAACGCTTGGTCTGGAAGCGCCAATTTGTGCTCGGTGGGGAGATTCTCGCAGAATACTCCACTACCAATTCTTGCGTTGAACTTCGAGCCGTCTCTAAATATGTTTGCCCCAGCCCCAGCACCCAAATGCTGCACCCAGCCCACTCTTCTCTTTAAGAGAATACGAATGCAAAGAGTACCGCTCGGACCCAGCGAGAGTGTACAATGATCCAGCACCATGGGGATAAACTTAAAGTTTTTAAGAACACAAAAGTGCCCATTGCTTAAGTATAACTTATGACCCGAACCCCTCGACCTGATTGCGGCGCGTGCAGCGGCAGTTTTTCCCGCGATGTCGATGGATACCACATTCAGCATTTAGGTAACCCTGCATCAGTTCCATCAGAGTTTTTAAAAACTATCCTCTCACAATAAGTACCATGCCATCTGCGTAAGTAATCAACTTCCAGCCTCTTGAGACATACATCATTCCCTATATATGTAGATCTGATTTGCACCTAATGATTGTTTCTCACTTCAAAGTCGACATTTTTCGTTGTCTGTAGAAGCGGTTGAAGCTTTTAAATCGCATGTTTTGAAATTGCCTCTAAGGGCAATAAAGCCCTTTTCGCTTATAAATATTTATTTTTACTTGCCCATCTCTAAACGTTTACATATCAGCTTGAATGGCTATTAAAAACAGATTATTTTTGCCATGGAAAAGGCAGATCTTTCTTAACTCAAGGAGTTGAGACTGAACCCATGATCTGCGAGCTTATAGCCGAAATGCCATTGGCAAGGAAACTTGTTGAGTGCCTTGTATGAGTATGAAATGCATGTAGTTGTGTAAATACCCATATTAAGGTATTTAAATACAAGCAGAATCATACGTAAATAAATACATATTTTGAGCTTAATGAGTTTTTGTTGCCTTCATTGGACTAAACTAAGTATCTATGTTTGTTTGATTTAAACGATTTTTTGTGCAGATCTAATGAGTTTAACCACGAAATTGTGGCAACAACGAAAACTAGAAATGACGCAAACTTTGAGAATGTTTGCACCACACAATACATACATACTCGTACACACAGATATACATACATACAGATTGTGAAACAAAGGAAATATAATTTATGCATTTACTCGCATTTGAGATAATTAGAACAGGGCCCGGGTTCGTGCAGATTCGGTCGTAGCAGAATACTAACAAAAACAAGAAACAAAAATCAACTGTCTATAAGTGCGACCCTTGAAAAACATAAACTATTCTGAAGTTTTGTGTACGTTGGAGTACCACGGAAAAACCTTTGGTTTTGCACTTGATTTTAATTGGATGAGTATCTAACCATTTCGCATGGGTGAAAAATGGATCTTTCACGGCAAGTGAATAAATTTTTTTTGCCGATATATAGATAAAAATTGTGTGCAAATTGAAAACAAACTCGTACAAATACTTCTGCGTGTTCTAAAATATTTAAGGCTAAGCACACAAGTGACTTTTTTCCTATTAAGCTTAATTTTGCGTCTTTGTGTTCAGTGCACAAGTTTGAGTTTGAGTGACTTTTTGTGGGAAACTGCTTTTGTTGCGGGGTTTTGCTACAGCTTTGATTCTGAATTTAAAAACGCCATAGATTAATCGTTCGAATTTTCCATAGCACACAGATTTTCTGTAGCACTCAGTCTATGGGTGGTTGCTTCCGCCGTTTTTTCTTCGATGGCTGTGGTGTAAAGTTGCTTTTCTAATACTGTTTTTGTATTACCCAATTACATATGTATATATTTATTAGATGCATAATAAATACCCATATAAAAGTACGTAAGCAGAAATGCTGTTCTTACCTGCTCTAAAGAAGAAAAAAAATGTATTTATTTGGATCGGAAAGAAGTTATTACCAAAATAGCCAAAGTCTTGCAATGCCATTTCATATTTACTTGCATACCATATAACACATGGGCTGAAAGGTCTCGGGCCTACTTTTGCTGCTACTTTTGTTACTTTCAAAAAAATGAATCAAAAAGAATTTCGTGTTTTAATTTTACACTGCTTCTTGATGGGGAAAGATACAGTTTAAGCGAAGCAAAAGCTTGAAAAGTGTTATAAGGACTCCGCTCCAACAGAAACAAAGAAACAACAATAAAGTTACGATTTGCTGACTCCAAACAAGGTCGTAGAGACACCAATGATGCACAACGTAGAGGACGTCCAGAAAACATCAAAAAAGTCCACAAAATCGTTTTGACTGATCGAAAAGTGAAGTTGTGTAAGTTAGCTGCCATCGTAGAGCTATCAAAAGAACGTATTGGTTTTTTATTGCATGAGCATTTGACTGTGAGAAACCTCCGTTAAAAGTGGTTGCCGCGTTTGGTCACTGTTGACCAAAAACAAGAACGTGTTGACGATTCGAAACAATGGCAAAACTACGTAAATTGAACTTCGAATTGCTCCCATATCCACGGTATTCGCCAGATTAGGCTCACAGCGACTGCTGGCTATTTGCAGACCTAAAAAAATTGCTTGCAGGTAAGAAATTTCGCTCGAATGAAGAGTTCATCGCTGAAATTGACACCTATTTTGAAGCAAAAGTGAAATCGTTCAACCAGAGTGGTATTGTAATGTTAGAACGGCGCTGGAGTGATTGCGTTGCTCTTGATGAAAATTACGTTGATGAATAAAGCTACTTTTTAACAAAAAAAAAAACGTGTTTTCGTTGTTAGGCCCGGGACTTTTCAGTCCATGTGTTAATATATCTAGGCGTTTTCGTTTATATTTGTTGCATCTTAAGCTTTTGAATTATTTGAATCTCATTGCAGAAGTAATGTGACTTTTTTAAATTAAAGTTAAAACTCGTTTCGCGGATTCATTTGTGGATTTATCTTTGAAAGGTGTTTAGGAAAATTTCGTTCTCAAATTTTCACTTTTTTGTATTTCGTTTTTGAAGAAATTTCAATTCTAATTTAGAGGCCCCTAGTGAACATGGAACAAGTGCTCTCATCAATCTAGATCGACCTCCCCTTTGTACTATACGTATGGGGTTTCCCTCTAATGACATCTGCAAAAAAAGCGGAAGAAACGAGGAGGAAATGGCGAGCGAATTCTTGCTAAAACGCAACATTGCTGTCTAAACTCATATCGGTTATTTTTGCTTGAGAGCTCAAAATGATAATAAAAAATAGAAATATTATTGGAATAGATTTTTTTTAATAAAATATGGTCGATGAGATAAGATAGCATTTATGTTTTGAATATGATATCTGGCATATGACCGCTGGGGCTACGAGTTACATTGTCCATTTATTTTTCTACTTTTTCTAATAAATCTGGCCGTATGGCATCAATGGTGGCTTGAATATTGCAATAAATCGATTGCTAAGTGCTAAGTGCACAGCTTGTATGTTACTAATCGCAGATTTCTCTTTTAAGGGCAATATCGCTATTCTTTCGGATAGCCAAGCTGCAATCCAGGCACTGGACGCGGCTATAACAACCTCTAAAGTGGTGGAGCAAAGTAGGAATAGCCTCACCAGCTTGAGTGAAACCCATAAAGTAGCCTTAATTTGGGTCCAGGGACACCGGAACATAGAAGGTAACGAAAAAGCTGATGAACTGGCAAGAGGGGGGTCTGCCACGAATAATGTTCTTGCAGTACCAGTATTCACACCATTAGGTGCGGTCAAGAATGCAATTTCCCTAAAATGCCTTCGAATCGCAGATTGTAGATGGAGATACCAGACGAAATGCAAAATCAGCATAACGTTATGGCCCAACTACAACCTCAAGCAATCGTCGACATTGATAAACATGAAACGACGGGACGCCTGTTGACTAACGGCAGTCATAACTGGCTTCTGGTCTATCGGAGAACAAGCCGCCAAAAGGGGCATCCCTCACAACACATACTGTCATAGTTGTAAACAACCGGAGAAAAAGGAAACAATCTTCCATTTCCTCTGTGAATGCCCTGCCCTATGGAAGGACAGAATGTTAACACTAGGCAAACCGCTGTTCGAGAGTCTCGAGCAACTGTCTGGCATAGACGTCAACAGCCTAATAAGGTTCTTAAACCGCACAGATTGGATATAGTCTTGCTGTAAGTAACTGTTAAACAAGTTGGTAACAAGCATGTGGCAACAAAATGGTGCGGAAGCGCTAGTTGGATTCTGGATGAATCACCACTCTAACCAACCAACCAACTGCATGGCAAAATACGCTGTCTTGTTGGTACCAAATGTCGTCGACGGTTAGCTGTTTAATTTTTGGAAACGAAAATTCAGTCCTTCCTCATTTCGAAAGAAGTATCGACCGATGGTGTTGCCAGTGCTCTATGAACTTCGCGAACATACTCTTTTTTTCAAAGAAAATTTCTCCAATTTGGAAACGTTGTTCAGGCGTTAAACGATTCATGATGACATGCCAAACCTTACTGAACACAACAAAGTTTGCCATTCCCAGCTGCCAATCCATAGTTATCGATATGGATAGTTTTCATACAACTAAAAAAGCACTCCATACTTACTTGGATGACTGGCAGATTTGTTATATGCAATCATCCATAATATTTCATTATTTCATCACTTATAAGGGAGAAGAAGCGGTTTCACGACATCGGGAATTAGAGGAGAAGACTTGAGCCCAAACAATTGATATCACAATAAGCTTAGAAATCTAAGAGCAACCTTCTACATCCCCATGGACAGTGGCAACAACCATAACCTAACTTAACCTAACCTAATCTTTAAGATCCGCTAGTGAAAGCTACGAATAATTGTGTTAAAGAGCCATTTTGTTTTTATTTTATGTTAAGGTAGCAAAAATTAATAATTGTAAAAGATATCGCTGTTTGAGTGGAGCCTGTTTCTCCAGAAGGCCCTTGCGCTGATCATGACAAGTCCCTTGAAATTCATCTAAAATCAATCGGACAAGAGAAATTAGTTTTGTTAATAGATAATCTTGTACCTGATCAAAGCTTTTTTTGTTTTCAAAATTAACAATAAGATGGCCTCAGGAAATATTTTTCAGATTTTCGAGAAAAACCGACAATTAATTGTTAAAAAAAAGCGAAATTTTTGAAAAACAAAACTCCTTCGATCAGGCAAGAGTTTTTTATGTTTTTCAAAAGCGGTATACATTTTATTAAAATCTACCAAGCGGTTTTTAAGTTACAGTGATCACCCGTTCAAAAAAGCACAGTTTAAAGTTTAGCGATTTGCTGTCGAACGCTCCGGAGCGCCCAAGCGTTCTTTGTTAATTGTTGAATAACTCGAAAAGTATTTGTCGGATTCACATTAAATTCAGGCACAATTTTTTCAAGATAATATAATTTAAGAAAATGCAAAACAAAAATCCAATTTTTTGAAAATTCTGACTACCCCTAACCCTTTAATTAATTAGGCTGCAGAGGGCCTGGGTACTATACACGGGAGTTTGGAATTGGGAAGCACAGAAAACGAATTCAAGGAGAACGAATCTGCACCAATCGGCAGTATTGACGAATAAAATGGAGGAGACACTGAGATTTGTAAAATATTTACTCACTACAGCCGGGCTTGTTGGCTTAGGTTCGGTCTGCGGAGTTTCAGTATCGCTACAAATGGCATCATAGACAATGCCTTTCAGCCAGAAGAGACTATTCGGTGAACTGGGTAAAGCGTTCTGTACATTTTGTTTGGAGACTACATTCCCACAAATGTTGTTCCACGAATGGAGGCACCTACAGCTTTTAGTCGACGGCAAATGGTTTTTATTGGACTGCCTCTTCGGTGGTAGTTAAAATACGAATTTCATCATCCCACAAAATTTAGTGATGGTGAATAAAATTGTATTTATTTATTCTTTAGTGCCTTATAACATAGAATAGTGTAGAATATTCTGCAATATACTGCAGCATAAAAATGTCAAAAACATAGGTATGTATGTTAACTCTCTAACGAAAGTTCTACACGTCCGAACAATCCAATAACATTTGCTTATAGTCATTGCACTAGAAATATGTCTGAAAGAATTGAATATACACACAATTGTATATGCGTAAGTAAATATGTGTATGTATGAGTAAATGTTAAGCAACGAAAGGATTACTTTTAAACTCCATCGTAGATGGGAGAAGTAAGACGCCATTGTGTTTTTATTAATGCGAAAAATGTCCGAAACTTGAACAAAAGATGATCATAATAAAGACGACCCAAGAAATGACAACAATGAATTCAATGATAAAAGAACAAATATATAAACAACAAAAAAAGGAGCAACAACTAGAATGGATGACAAGTAAATAATAGTGAAATGCATTTAGTTTTAGTTTGGAAGTTTTCTGAAGCTCTTTTTACCTCTGAAATATAATACCTGAAATGATAACCAACTTGAAGCAGAGGATGCAATAAATTTGTTAATGGCGTAGGAAGCATGAAAAGGGATTTGAGCAGAAAAAGTGTAGATTAAGTGGTCGTTGAAAGGTCAAATAAAATGGAATGACAGAGGAAGGTTAGCAGAGTGCTGCGACCTTGTCGTAAATATAAAAAGTGTATTTTAAAATAAAATTGAAATGCAAGCATGAAATTGTAATATTATAAAGGTACTAATGTAGAATGAAAAATAAAATTCTGTATGAGATGAAGATTTTCTAGTGACAAATGCATATTTTAGTTATATTGATTGTTGTATATATATAGATATATAGTGTGTAAACCTCAAGTCATCTGTGTTACATGTGTATGCAGATGTACACACACTTGCAGAGGCTTAGTGCAATAAAGGGTCTTTCGAAAATCACGCCTAGGTGTGGGCAGCGAATAATTCCTACACAGTAACTTTTTTTATGTCATCTTTGACATTTGACCAGTAGACTCCGGAAAGTATTATCAACAAGTCCCAGTAACCCTAGCTACCTCATAAAAGAGAATGGCAGACGCACTTTCCAGGTTGTCTCTGCAAAGAAGACAGTAGAACCCACCCTATAGTTCACTACGAGAATCCCCCAATAGATTTTATAACGGAGGATAACATAAAATTTGTTATTGGCAGCTGCAACACACAAACGATATGATTGCACCTACACTCTCCTCAATTTTTGAGTAAAGCTTTGGTCAAGGTTCAAAGACTAGTATCTGTTCTGATAACCGGCGCCATGTCAACCACACCATCGAAAGCTTTATATGCGACATTAAATCTCCTTCCGGTAGATCTGCAGGCAATATATAACGCACGCAGTGCGGCAATAAGGGTGAACACTCTAAATAAGTGGCCAAACACGGATTATGGTCGCAGTAAAATCCTGACTGGCACTTTGGGGCTTCCCGGACTGGTGGACTATGCACTAAAGCCTATATTTGCCATTACATCGTTTACGACCCTCCTACCCTCAAGGGAAGAGTGGGAACGGGACGATGTGAGACAGGGCGAGTTCATCCATTTATACAAAGATGGCTCAAAGCTCGAGGGCAGGGTGGGCGGAGATGTATATTCCGAACATCTGGGGATCTCCTTCAGTTTTCGGCTCCCCGACTACTGTAGTGTCTTTCAGGCTGAACTGATGGTAATAATAAAAGCCGCGACACTGATACAGTGTGATGCGATGTCCCGAAATGATATCTACATTTTCACTGATAGCCAAGCGGCGATAAAATCCTTCACAAAACAGTCGACAACCTCCAAGGTAGCCATGAAATGCCGCAAACCTCTTAACGAGATGGCTGAATCATTTCACCTAAAGGTAACATGGGTTCCTAGCCATCGCGACATTGTAGGTAGATACGCCCAAAGGATGGGTGTGCAAACACCTGACTTCTGTAGAAGTTGTCTAGATGAGGACGAGGAAGAGACAATCACGCACCTACTGTGCCATTGTCCTGCTCTATTCAGACGCAGGTTTACTATTCTGGTTAGACAATTTTTTAATAAGTGGGAAGATCTCAGTTCTAGAGAAATCAGAGATATTTTAAAATTTTTGAAAAGCACACACTGGTTTTAGGAGAGATAGGGACAAGCTCCCCACGCGGCATCACAATGGACTATGAGCCTGAGTGTGTCCCACAGGACAACCGCTTCAACCCAACCTAACCTAACCTCATTCGGACAGCTTGCGATTCATTTCTGGACCGTTTCAAGGCCATAGTTAAGGCAAAAGTTGGTCATATCGAGCAAAAGTAAATTGAATCTTAATTTTGTATTACTTTTACACATTTTTTACTTTAATTGAATAAAAGTAATTTTCCAAAATAAATTTATAGACTTTTTAATTGATTACACTTCGAGTGCCCGACCCTGTAATCGTCCGAATGGGCCGACAATTCAAAGGTTGGTGAACAATTTCAAGAAACTGGTTCCGCCGAGGCTAGAAAAAGACTGGCAGACCAAAAACTAAAAGTTATTTTGAGAATGTTGCTGCTGTAGCGTAAAGTGTTGCTGAACAACCTTCAACATTGATAACTCGACGTTCTCAACAATTGGGCATTCACGAATCGACTGCTTGGTGGATTTTAACTGTAGACGCATACATTTAAATTATGCATTTTTTCACGTATAATTGTTAAGGACCGTATTTTAATTATATACTTATATTTTAAATAAAAATACTGGAAAATGAAAATGTCTAAATTTTTACATGTAATATTTTAAAATAATATCTAAGCACACCTTTTGAAATACCCTTTATAATACTTATTTATAATATTTACACACATTTGACTTACTTACCTGCAAAAGCTTTTCGTTTTCTCAATAAATTTTCAGTAAAATAAAAATTATATGACAGCCATGCAATAATAAATGCGTGTGTTTTTGATTTAATCCATTTCATTTCTTTATACTAAGTAGAACCGCGTATGTGTGTGGGTGTGTGCAAGTGCATGCATTAAATACAAATTTGAGATATACATATTTACAAATGTCGGATTTTGTTTTTCAACAAACTCGGCTTCAAATCCACAATAATCAATTAAAGCTCAAATATAAATCTACAAATTTACAAAGTTTTTATACCTGCACGTCACTGGAGCTTATAATAATGCTGGTGTTAGTAATACTTAAAGCAAATTTGAGTTTTATAAAGAAATGGATTAAATTTGATTGCTTTTTGGAAGGCAGGCCCGATGCAATTGCAAGCATTGATTAAAATAAATACATTTATGTGAGTATGCAACTATGTGTATATGTATGTGTAAGCTCTGCGAACGAGAAAATATTTTGAGTGAAAGTAAAGCTTTGGAAAAACAAATCCAGCAGAAACTTTTCCAAAATTTTTAACACTTTAATCTAACAACATACAAAGAAAAAGGATATTTCTATTGATTCTATTTTGGTGTCTTTTCGCACTACTTACATTCAAGGCTTTTGAATGATTAAATCCATGTTAAGTATAGATTACGACGATACTTCTTTTGCATTTTTGATCTACGGTATTGTCAAACTACTACTAACCGTTCCGCGCCCAACTAAAACTCGCTAATAATTGTAAATAAACTATGACCTGTTAATAACACAGGTCTACATACCTATATCTTTCGGCCTCGATAGTTTAGCGTAAGTGCGCTGCCTGCCATCCCAGAGGTTGTATATTCGAGTCCCACGTAAAGCACGGTCCTCGCACTTTTCCAAATTTACCTACTTTACCAGTTTCTAAAAAAAAATGCAAAATAAAAAATCTCATTCCTCAACCCCAAAACCTCTCGCACAATAGTCAGCGCATTATTTGCATTGTGCCTGCTAAGAAGAAAGAAAAATACACAGTTACACATTGATTCAGTGATGTCTGCAAGAGGAAGCGGGGAACCGCGGTAATAGCGTAGACACACCAAATTTAGCGAAGTCCTCAACCATCTGTGCGATTCTTCTGGAAGAAAAATGTGAAACATGGCGTTCTAAGCAGTTAGAAGGCGTTATTCCTAATCAACGAACAGGTGGACATTCCCACTATTTAGGACTGGTAGCGGCAGGCTAATCACCTACCTTGTCAGAAATCAAAATAGATTAAACAAACCAACGCAAGACTGAGTCTTGTCGAGGCCCAATGCTCCTGAAAGGAGTGAAAAAAGAAAAGAAAAACATTTATCTTTCTGGGCTTAAAGTGCCTATCACGTCAGTAAATTATTCAAACATTCAAAATAGCGGATTCAATATGGTGATCGCAAAATAAAAAAAGTTGAGCTAAGCCCATAAAACTAAATACAGAACAAATTTTATTCCAAACCGGTTATTTGTTTTTTTTTTTGAATTTCCATTTATGGTTACTGCAGTGTACGAGTCCAACTTTAATTTAGAGTCTTTGGCAAGCCAGGTTCTTGATAAAAGTAGAGCTTGAATGGGAGGTTCAGTTCTTCAGCATCCGCCGTATTCTTTGGACCTTGCACCGACCGATTACGGAAGTGTGTTACCTTTGATAACAAAGATACCCTTAAAAACTGGCTCAATAACTTCTTTGACACCAGACCTGGTGATTTTTGGTAGAACGGCATCAACAAATTGGTTGAGAAGTGCGAAGAGGTTGTAAACAGCAACGGCGAATATACAAGGTGAAGTTCAAAATAAACAATACTGAGCTAAAATAGAAGCGACAGGAGCTTTGTTCTGATAACTTAAAGTTTATTTATTCAAAATAGTCCTCTTTGGTCTCGATACACTGTTTTGCGCGAGCTAAAAGCTTTTCGAAATGAATGTCCTTCAGGATGTCGGTACAATCCTTTTGGATGATCTCTACAGACGCAAAACCTTTTCCTTTCATGACCAAATGCAATTTTCCGAATAGGTAGAAGTCACAGGTAGCCATATCAGTCGAACACGGTGAATGATTAATGGTTGCAATGCGATTTCCAGTCAAAAAATCAGTCACAAGAGTGGATCAATGAGATGGTGCATTATCATGCAATAATATTTAGCGCGAATTCGACGAATGCGATGCAACAAACGCTTCAAAACGACAAGATAGAAAATAGCATTGACGGTTTGGCTTGTTGGCTCGAACTCACTTCGACGCTTAGTTACAGATTCATGTTGGAAACCCCACATTTCAACATCAGTTACAATATTGTAAGGAATTTCTGGTCTTCTCTCGCCTCTTTAATGCGGTCTTTCGAATGTTGAATTCTGAGCAATTTCTGGTCCTCAGTACCTTTCGTAAACCCAAATGATCAATGCGATAAATCTATGCCTTGGAGATATTCAACTCCGATTCCATGAATTTCAACGATGATTTCGGTTCACTTTTGATAAAGTTACGAACAATGTCGATGGAATTTTTGATGATCACTGATTGTGAGCGGCCCGTATGTTCATTATTATTTATTTGTACTATATGTCCTCACAACCATCTCTGAAACGAGTAAACCGCTCATGAACTCTGGCACGAGATAGACAATCATCGCCATAAACTATTTTTATCAATTCAAATGTTTCGGTAAACGTTTTACCGATTTTAAAACAAATTTGATATTAACTCTTTGTTCGAAACTCATTTTTGTACCGATGACACTAACATTCTGACACTTTAGACGCAATAACTTCGCTGGGACTGAACCAAATGTCGCCAAGTTTTCATTGGAAGGGATGTAACTTCCAAAGCACTAACTCATTAAAAAGATGGCGCCATCCAAACCATTTTTATTACGCCAGTCTTGTTTATTTTGGACTTCACCTTGTATAATCGATTAACTCATTGATGTAATTATGGTTTTTTATTTACATATAAGCCTTCAGTAAAACGCTATGAACTTATTTCCCAGCCTAATATATATCAGAGCTCTAACTTCGGAGGCTTTCGGCTGGGCATGCATGATTATCTTTGGTCAGTGGGTTCTAACCGCTGGTATATGGATCATGGATTTATCACCAAGGATCTGTGAAATATGATCCTGGCTTAGGATCTGCTCATTATTGATTATGGCATATGGTATGAGTCTATATAAAATGCGTTTTCTGTGAAATGTAGTCCCTCAAACATCTTCGGTTCCCTTTAACACTTCAACACATTTTTTCTTTAACTTTTTGGTATCAAATGTGTTTTTTAAACCTTGCTGGGGAACATTTTTTTGTTCAAATTTGTTTTGAATTTTTTTCTTTTCTAATTTATTTTTGTTTCTACAATTTTTTTGAAAAAACTCTTTTTTATGGCATTTTGAAATGACTCAGTAAATTCCGCAAACTTCACAATAATAAAAATAAATATTTTTTTGTAATCTTTAAAGTGAAATTTCTTCGGATTTTTAACACTTCAACATTTTTTTTTTGAATGTTCGTTATCAAATGTACTTCTTAAACAAAAAAGTTGTGGGAAAAATTAAAATTTTTTTTTAAACCTATTTTTACGAAAATGTTTTCAAAACTTTTTTTTTTAATTAAAAAAAATATTTTTTTTTGGCTTTGGCTTATAATTCTTTTTTATTAATAGTTTGGACTTTGCTCCGTGATCCCGGCAAGTTTCATAATGGAACTCCCACAGCTTTTGGATTTATATTGAAATATGTAGCGTGAACCGCCGTAGCCGAATGGGTTGGCGCGTGACTACCATTCGGAATTCAGAGAGAACGAAAACCCAAAAATGATGAAATTCCAAAAATGAAGAAACAGTGTTTTCTAATAGAGGTCCCTCCTCGGCAGGCAATGGCAAACCTCCGAGTGCATTACTGCCATGAAAAAGCTCCTCATAAAAAATATCTGCCGTTCGGAATCGGCTTAAAATTGAGGCCCCTCCATTTGTGGAACAACATCACGCAACAAATAGGAGGAGGAGCTCGGTCAAATACTTAAAAACGGTGTACGCGCCAATTATATACATATATACGCGAACCAGTGAACGGATCAGTTGATATGGAGTTTTGTGGATTTTACTGAGGAGCCGTCTTGGCGATGTACTCCTTCGCAAGTAAGGTCCGAGTAATGCTCAAGGTGCTATAAAAAATCGTCTAATTGAAGCGCTTGTATTTTGAACTAATAATTATTCTTATTTTTCTTACTTCTCATATTTCTTTCTTACTTTTTTGAATGTTCAAATAACGTCCATGGGGGTTAAAAATTTTAGTTCGTGGTTTGAAATTTAAAAAATGAGTCTTCTTCTTTCTTACTTGAAGAAAGTTTGGAAATGTTATATTAAAAATGTCCGCTTGTTTGAAGATCAAAAGTTTCAAAAACCAACGTTTCAGAAGAAGCTCATTTGTGCCTTGGTGGCTGAGTTAACAAGCATAATGGTTATATATGTATGGATGACACAAAATCCCCTCGTCGTTCAGAAAATGCATTCACAATGAGTAACTGTTTGGTGCGCATTTTGGTCTGGCGGCCTATTTGGAATTTTTATTTTTATAGAAAATTAGTAAGAACCTTCCCTTCTAGTCCATATATTAACCAAATTTTAGTTTTACCAAAATAAAAAGGCGATATACAAAACAGAATGGCACTGTGGGCCACATAGCCAGCCTGATATTCCATTATTTGCATACTTTCTCCAAAAAACGAAGAATCAGTAGAAATGGTGATGTCAATTGGCCGTCTAAAAGCTGAAATTTGATTCTATATGACTATGTTACGCCAACCATCTGGAAACCATTCAAGAGTTGAGACGCGAAATCGAAGCTGCCATTATTGAGAAAACAAGATGAAACTGGCGAAAATGTGCTAAAAAAATTTGGTTGTCAGAATCGGTATTAACTCACGTAACTGCAGGGATGAAGCTGATGAACAAAATTTTAAGTCAAGTAGGGTTACAATTTCGTCAATTGCGAACTACTCCACTATTTATATATGCCCCAATTGTAGCAGTGCCAAAGCACAAGAGTGGGCATGAATCGAATCTAGGACCCTCTGAAGGATACATCAATGTCAATCTACCTATGAACTATTTTAAACAGATTCTAAAAAAAATTATTTAAATATTCATTGCCTTCTATTCTCTCCGCTCTCTTTCCCTCCTTTTCCCTTCTTCTTTTAGGATCTGTGATCTGACATGATCTATAATCAATAAACAATGCTCTGTTATGATCCATTATTCAGGATCTCTGACTTGTGATTTATGGTTTATGATTTGTGATCTACGAGCTAAAATGTCTTTTTTATATCTGCCTTAGCCTAAACTTTAAAATGGTTTTGCTTTGCCTTTACTTACACTCGTATGTGTATATGTGCTTATAATAATAATGTGCGTAAAAATATATGGAAATACTTATGTACAAAAATGCTCAAGCAGATAAACAAGCGCCATATGCACAAGTAGATTGAAATGTATGTGATGTGTATGCATATTTGTTTATACATAGCTGTTGATTTGATTAAATCAATCTGATTCAAACAACAAATCGACTTCGCTTGTGGAGCTTAATGGTGCCAAACCAATCAACGCTACACGTGCACCATTCCCATCACTAAATCGCTTGCTTACCGTGCCATGACCATTTGTTGTTGCCGGTGCAGTCGCCGTCTGTTGGTGCTGCTGTGGCCCATCCACCGAGTCGCCATCTATTTGTGCTGGCGTTTGGGTCTCCTTTTCGGGATTTTGTGGCACAGTCGATAGCGGCGCTGTGTTTGCCTGCGTAGCGGGGCCATCTTTAAGCGCACAAAAGAACGAAAGGAAAATTTAATTAATTATGTTTCTATGAGAATTTAAAAATAGGTGAGAAAATCACTTCTAAAACAAAAAGAAAAATAAAAAACGATAATACGAGAGTGGTTCAGAAAGTACCCGTGTTTGATGCCAGATTACGTTCCTGAGAGGAGTTGGTATTAGTATCGTATGCTGCCATCTATCAAGCGACGGCAAAATAAATTTCAGACTGATTGATAATTTGGTTTGTATTTGGCAGCTATTCGAGTAAGACGTGTTTCGTGATTTTCGCTATTATGGAAAAAGAGTTCGTTCGGTTATTCGCTCTTTGTTTTTGGATGAAAAAAATGCTTTCGAGATAAAAGCAAAGTTGGATGCTGTCTATGGGTACGCTTCGCCATCTATGACCACAGTTAGATATTGGTTCAACGAATTTAAATGTGAACATACGTTTTTGATGAGGAGCGACCAGGTCGCCCAGCAGACGTGCTTACCGAGAAATTCATTCAAAAAGTCCACGACTTGATTCTGGCTGATCAACGGCACAAGCGCGCGAAGTAACAGAGGCCATAGGTGTGTTGACCGGAACGGCAATAATATTTTACATGATAAGTTGGCGGCCACCGTAGCTGAATGGGTTGGTGTGTGACTGCCATTCGGAATTCAGAGAGAACGTAGGCTCGAATCTCGGTGAAACATTAAAAATAAGGAACAAGTGTTTTCAGTAGCGTTCGTTCCTTGGCAGGCAATGGCAAACCTCCGAGTGTATTTCTACCATGAAAAAGCTCCTCATAAAAAATATCTGCCGTTCGGAGTCGGCTTAAAATTGAGGTCCCTACATTTGTGGAAGACGCCAAGAATAAGAAGGGGAGCTCGGTGAAACACACAAAAAGGATGTACGCGCCAATTATTTATATATATAT